>JAOTQJ010095478.1:0-11812 GCA_025642045.1 Solanum sejunctum
ACACAAGGTACAAGACAACATAATTCTTACACAATACACAAATAGGCAGCATCATATTACGCATTTTCACTATATTTTGAAGTCAACAATACCAAAATTTTTTCAACTTTAACAAGACTATATCAAATATTATTTACACATAAAAATAGTTGTAGAATAGTCCACAAATAGTCCCAAAGTAGGTGAAGGTGATGGAACAATAATTCCTAACTACCAGCCCAGAAGTTTGTACTAAGAACACAATTATGATATCATATAAGAACTCACTTTTGCGGACTGTAAAAGTGGTACAACAACTTGGTTACATCACCGACACACTAAACCATATTAAAACCATAAGTCTTACTTCATAATTTATCCAACCAAGAATATAAAAGCCTCTTAATTAACAAGAAAAGTGCACAACCATCCTTAGGACACATGCTGTCCAAATTTCGAGCACAAGCATAACTAGCATATACTTCTTGTTTTTCATAAGAAAACCATAGTAAATACACAAGTAGATTTACATACCTTTACCCTTAAGGTTTATGTCTGCTTTAGGAACCCTTGTGGGGATGTAAGGGCTACTTTGTATAAGTTGAAAGAGAGCACAAAGTAACCTACAAATGTAGATTTTTTGTCCAAATTAAAATGACTTAAGGGAGCTATTATAAATCCTTTTTAAAGGGTTTTTTTGGATGACTTACTAAGGCATTTTTAGCCTTACTTTATTCTGCTGATGCAGCTTCTTGCCCCTTTCACTTGGGCCTTAAGGGGCTCCAAATTGATGGGCCTTTGCTGCCCATTTTTCTCCTTTCTCTTTAGTTTGTTTGGGCCAAAATTATCAAATGAATTGTGATTTCCTTGGGATATTTTTGTATTATTCTTAGGCTAAAAATTAGTCCATTTATGAAGTGAAAACAATGGCCAAAATTTCACCCTTAACTTGGAGTTTATTCTTTACCAGACTTAGACAAATTCAGCTTTAGGCCTCGTGTCAGTTTAGGTAGCAAATTTAAGCTAAGCACGTAGGTGACACATCTGCTAGGCTCGTAAATCCTACAAGAACCTCAATTCTCTCACCTCACTTGAGGCCTCTAACTCCCTAATTTGCCAAAAAACCTATATACCCTTGCTCGCCTTAAGTGCTAGACATAAATATAGCCCTCCCATTCAAACACTAGGCACTTTTTAAATTGGTGCTCCTTCTACCAATTCATATCATGTTCCGTATGCATAGGAATAGTACACGTAAGATGTGGGGTGTTACTTCTCAAAATCTGGGCATTGTATCAAAAATCCAACTTCATTTTCGTGATTAAGGAAAAAATTGAGTAGGAAATGGGTATAACCCCATTTTAGAGGACCTATAGTAAAAAATAATATTCGCAAAATTTCCTTATCTAGTGTCTGTCCACGCCTTGCATGCAATGCTCTAGGGACATAGAGTATTACAAACTAGGCATGCACGATGGGTTCGCATTGCGGACCGAACGCCAATTAGTGTTAGATTTTCTTCAATTTTCTTTCTAGCCCAAGGACCTTAGGGTCATATCCCCATGCCTACATATGCGTGAAAACACCTATACATAGCCATTTTTCTACTTTATATCACTCAATACACTCTCTCATACTTAACCAAAAACATCATCCAAATTCATGTGTCTCAATCTTAATTTTAGATCTCAATACCACTATTCAAACTTCAAGTCTTATCATAACCCAAGCATAGGTCCTAGACTAGACACCGCGCAAGAGAAACCCGAAGGGTCCCCAAACAAGCCTCCTAGAACATCATTATAATTCCTTGGTTGTGGAAGCAATAAAACAAGCATCAAGAGATAATAGAGTGGGACAACTGGGGCTAAGGGAAAGCACTTTCATATCATAGACATCAAGAACAATAGTGTCAAGGCTCTTAGCATAGATACATAACATGTCCAACAAGCACATCTAATACATACATAAGAGCGCAGGCCAAGACAATGCAACTGGGCTCACCTTCATAGTCAAAATAGAAAATAAGAAAGAATATCTCAATACATAGTACGAGAAATATAGATTAAGGTCCCCGAAATGGAGGACTCACCAACTAGATTGAGTAGTATTTAACTCTCCACGTGGAGGAGGAAGATGATCAACTTGGCACCAATTCCTACATAGTGAGAAAATGTAGGCAAGAGTATGATTAGTATGTTTAAATGTATTAAGTATGTATGATGCAATGCAACAAGTGATAAGCACCATAGTTAAAATGTGTAACAACAGGTAGTAGGCATAATATAACAATATGACATTTATGATCAATGCATCAGTAAAAATATGCCTAAGTAATTCGTGCTCATAAAGGATATCATATGTGTTGAAGAGACTAAGCTATATTTACAAGGTCCAAACCCTTTGGTGGTTGATGATGGTTTCACCTGATAATCCTGGTGGTGTGGTACAAACCCCTTACATGGTTGATGATAATAATACCTCATGAAAATGATGGAGAAGTACAAACACCACACATGGTTCATGAGTACAAAGCCTTACCTCGGTTACCCGGGCTCTTGTCCCCTCGGATCGGGCATGGTCTAATGCAACAATTATATAGAGAATATCAGATACATAAGATAATTTCATCAACATATAGTCAATCATGTCATATCTCATGCTTTGGACCTTCAACTCCTCAAAAAACCACATTCAGATATTTTATCAAACACTTAGAGGGTGTGTAATGCTAGTATAAAACTATGCAATATAAAGATGAAATCATGCAAGAAAATACATTGTAAAACCATCAATCAACATGTTGTATCACCCTCAAGAAACATACATTGAGACCCTTCCTCAAATCTTACAATAGATCAAAGATTTATATCTCAAAACATGGCAAAACAGTCACAATTTCGATAGCTTTAGCATAGTGTGCAAAGAATTTCATAATGAACAAGACCCATTTGTAAATAAATTTTAAATCATGCAATTTGAGTAATAGGAGACTTGGCTATGATGGATGAAAGGAACCCATGAAAGAAACCCATTTACATTAGCTTGGAGATGAACTTGGAGAAGATTGGAGATGGAGACTTGAAGCTTGAAGAAGAATCTTGAAGGAAAATCGTAGTTTTGGATGAGGGTTTGAGACTTAAATTTATGAGTGAAAATATGGCTAACTGTTTGGGTGAGTATAGTAGAATGTTTAGGATGATATGATAGTGAAATATGGATCTGTGTAGATAAAAACACTTTTGGGAACACTTAGGCACAAGACCCAAAAGCCTTGGACCGAGATAGAAATTACTAGTAACAAAAACCACAGGTTCGTGTCTGGTCCACGACACGGATTTATTGTGGAGGCCAAATTAACACATGTATGTGATAGTTGCGCATCGCACCGCTGTGGCAGATCAATTCTAGATAAGAAAATTTATGAAAAATGAAATTGCTAATCATTTGATCTTACGTAAGGTTTGTACCCTTCATCCCCTAATTTTGACTTCCTGAACAAGAATATAAAGCTGGATTTTAATATCGTGCATGGATTTTAAGATTTATGAAATTTCAAAGTTTGGGCATTTCGAGGCACATTTCAAGAATTGTTTTGGGGTCATTTCAATTCTTCTTCAAGACAACATCAAGAAAACCCATGTTTGAGGTATGTGTATTTCAACCGTTGGGTTCTTTCACCCATGGTGGCTAGTCTTCCAATTTAATAAATTTGCATGTTTTCAAGTTGTATTACTTATGGGTATTATCTATTAGGGGTTATGACTATAAACTATGTTGGGGTTTATGAAATGTTGATTGAAAACATAGGCTTACCTATTTCAAGCTTATACTATGAGATGCTTTGTCTATTGTGACTATGCATATTTTGAGCTATGAAAGTATGATATATTATGAAATTTGATAATGGATTTTAAGGTATCTTACATGAGGGTTTTACTATGTATTGATGAGTTAATTTACATTGGTTTTCTCATATTATCTCACTCTCAAATTGCATGATTTTTAACTAGAATTACACACCCACCAAGTTTTTGATAAAATTTCTTGACAAGGATTCACAAGTTGTTTACGGTCTGTTACATGGTTTATAAGTCAAGTGACTTTATGATGATAAAGGGGTTGTATGTATGTATTGAATTCGTGAAAAGTATCTATAGTGTTGCAAGTTGACCACACATTATTGGGGGGTAACATGCCTAATCACCTTGTTGAGGGGGTGACATGCCTTGACCACCTTGTCGAAGGGTGACATACCTTGACCACCTTGTCAGGGGGTGACATGCCCATACTATATTATTGAGGGGTAGACACCTTGACCACCTTGTCGGGGGGCAATATGCCCATACTACCATGTCGAGGGGTAGATACCTCGACTACCTCACTGAGGGGATGACATGCCTTAGATTCCAGTAAATAGTTTCTTGGTCTATGATTATGGTCTCTTCTGACACATATAATCTATATTTGCAAGTTATATGATTTACAAGCATGTTTTACCTCAAGCATTGATTATGCATACTATATAGATATTATACTTATCTATTGCTTATGACTATGCATTTTGACTATGTTGACTTATATCGTATTGCATTGCATCCTCTATACATAGTACATTCAAATATACTAATGCATACTCTATGCCTATATGAAGTTACAATGTAGGAACTGGAGCACCTCCCGATCATCCTCCACATGGCTAGTTTTGGCATTTCAAAAGATAGTTTAGGTGAATCCTCATGTCAGGGGACACTAGCTATGCTACTCTTACATTTGATATCTCTTTATGTCGAACACTTCATACTATGAGGGTGAGCCTGGAAAGTGTCTTGACCCCTACTCCAATCTATGTTAGAGGTGTTGTTGGAACAATTGATATACTTATTCATTAAGCTTTGACTCTTCTATGCTTTATAAATATCAAGAATTTCCTTAGTCCCTTTTCCCTTATTTATATCTCTTATTATTGTTATTTTGCTTCCACGGCCAGGGATGTATAATTGACATGCTAAGAGGCTTGTTTGGGTTCCTTCAAGTTTCTCATTTGCCATGTCACGCTTAGGCCCTAGGCTTGTGTTATGACAGATTGAGTCATTGCTTAAGGACATGCAACAATTTTAAGTTGATGGTGTTGATGTGATGTCAAAATACATCACATTTGGTGTCTAAAATAAGGGATTTCGTGTGTTCTCTATGAGACTTTTTATGTTTTTTAAGTTGTTTTATGTTTATTTTTACAGAAAATATAGGTTGGATTAATCTTTGTGAAAAGTAGCAAATTTAATTGAATTTAAAGACCTACAAGGCACACTATAAGTCGTAGCCCAAGCTACGAGTCATAGGGAATGATCGTAGTAATTAACAATATTGATTTAATTTGGACCAAAAAATGCAAGGTTGGACTACGAGAACATACTACGAGTCAAAGACTAGACAATGACTCATAGCATGGAACATAATAGTTAAGCCTAAAATACTAAGAACTGTCTAGGAAAACCCGACTACAACTCGTAGATCACCCTACGAGTCCTACCTATGAGTCGTAACTACTGCCGAGCAATTTTTTGTATTTATTTTAAGGTCCTTTTTGTAAATAGTATAAATAATGTAAGTTAGTTTTTTTAGAGAGGAGGAATCAAACTTTAAAGGCAATAAAAAGTTTTCTAGAGAGAATCTCTTAGGGTTTAGAGAAGACACTTAAGGTTTCACTTTGAAGACCCAATTTGGGGTTTGGAACCACTAATAATTCAACTCTATTATTCAAGATTGGGAATACAAAATCAAGGTAGTTTATTGTTCTTCATTTTCTTAGGTCAAATCTCTCAACTACGTCTACTTTATTCATTGTTTCTAATTTTACCCAAGCTATGAGTAGCTAAACCCCCATAACATCGGATTCCGGGAATAATGGGTAGCTAGCTTGAGATAACCTAGATTATTTGCATTCTTTAATTGGATTTTTGCATGTATTATCCATTTTTATTTAGATTGCTTATTGTTTAGTCGTGGCCAACACCAAACGCCGCCTAGGGTCATGATCCCGACCAAGGTAGTGATCAATAGGAAAAGTAAATGGGTAACAGGATTTGATTGATGTGGTCTCATCTAATCAACCAAACTTGACTAAGAAGAGGTTGAATGACACAATAGGTAATGATTAATTGGCACACCATAGTTGCCGACAAAGTACCATTGTGAAATTCGATCTTCACCTTTATCAAAGGACTGGAAGAACCTAAGTTATCTTCCTGCATGCAATGTACCAATTGATTTTATGTTATTTGGGTATTTGAATTAGTAAATCATGGGAACCACAATTCCCAAGTTGATCCTCAAATTGATTGCCTGTTCGTTATTATTAGTATAGCTTTTGAAGTTATTTCACTCCAATTTGCAAAACCATTCTTTTTAGAGAATATAGTTATTTGATACTTGTAAATATTGTTGGCGAATCAATTTGGTGAAGCCCTATATTCTTTGTATATTTGACCCTAGCCTTTGGTTAGGTTCATACTTGATAGCGACCGCTTTACTGTTAGAGCGTGAACATCACATTTCTCAGCAAAATCTATTGTCTTAGTCCTAGACCTGTATACTCTTCATAAAATTCAATTGCACCCTATATGTAACAAATCCAATGTTAAAAATATCAATCAAAACATGATCAAATCACTAACCAAGAATCTATAAGTTGAAAATAAACTCAAGACTAAGCTAAAACATCAAAAATCCTTGGGTTGCCTCCAAAGTAGCATCTAATTTATTGTCACGACATAAGTTAGACAAATTAGCTACTAGACTTCATTAATTGCTCAAACCTCACTTTTCAACTCATCCGGATGCTTTATAGACTGGCTGATATCAAAGACTACTTTTTCATCATTCTCGCAAAATATGAGTTGATCGGAGTCCATATCCACTATTAGCTGATCCCATGGCAAGAAATTATCTCCCAAAGATAATAAGGACTTTAATATCTACTTCACAATCAAGAATCACAGAAGCTGCAGGAAATATGAATTTGTCCCCTTTTATCAACACATCATAGAGTATCACTTTTGGTTTCTTGATTGTTCTATTCGCTATTAACAACTGCATTTTAGTTACGATAGAGGCTCCTAAACCAAACTTCTTTAAAATCACAAGAGGCATCAAATTGATACTAGCTCCCAAATCACAAAGTGGTGTTGCGAATTCTACATCACCTATGGTGCAAGGTATGTTGAAAGAACTGGATCTTCTCGCATTTGAGCCAATGACTTAGTAGTGATAGCACTATAATGTTGAAGCTCTTTAAAAAGCTCTTGACTTGTACTTGGTTTCTTAGTAACCAACCCTTTCATATATTTTGCATAGCCTAGCATTTTCCCCAAGCTTCAATCAAGGGGATGTTTATGGATAGGTGATTAAGCATCGAGAGAAAGTGTTTAAACTTGCCTTCCTCCTCCCTCTTTTAGAGTCTTTTAGGGAAAGGAGGAGGAGGCCTTGGGATGCTCTTATATTTTTGTCGATCTTTAGCTATCTCAATCAACCCATCTTTGACACAATCATCTCCTTCAATCACATCCTTACCTGTAACTATCTTTGCACAAACATCTTCAACCTCACCCAGAATAGGAGGATCAATGGCACTCTAGCCACCTCTAGTAGTAACTATCATACATTGCCTTTCATTCATTGGATTTTGAATTTTGTTCCTTAGCAATGTACCCTTTTTATGGGGACTCAACTCAGTTGACACTTGACCAAATTATTACTCAAGTTACTGAATAGCTAAAGAATGAGGCTCTAAGTTTTGATTAATGCTTTAAATATCAGATTTCATGCCCTTTAGAGTTTTATCTTGTGTCTCAACCTTCTTCAACAAACAATCAAATATATCCTCAATTCTAAAATTGCTTATGCTAGTATCTTTGTTATATGGTGGCACATATGGATCATTTTTGAAACCATTTCTTTAGTTTCAATCTACTTCAGGACCCCTATTCCTCTCATAATAACCACCTTGTTTGTCTCTATAAACACCATCTCTAGCTTACTTCTGACCTTGGTTTCCTTGACCTTGGCACTAATAATCCTGTTTAGACCCTTGGGTATTGGTCTGAAGACCTCATGTCTGATCATTCACAAAACAAGCATCCTCCTCAAAATATGACTTCTCACACATAGGTGCACATGGAAGTTGGTGAAATTCTGCATCTACTCTTTTCTGGTTCTACTTAAGCACCACATCCATGCTTGTGTGAAGTTGGGTAAGTTGTTGCATAATCTTTTTATTAATCTTGGTTTGCTTTGAACAAACATTAACTACATATGAACTTCTCACAGAAGCTCTATCCTGTTGTCCCCACACATATTTAGTCTTGACAATGCTCGGCAGTTCTTGCACATGGTTGAACTAAAAACATGGCCCCTATAATAGTCTCAGCATAAGCTTGGCTATTCTAATCAAGGACACGATAAAAGATCTTCACCAAGGCATTATCAATTATCTTGTGGTTAGGGATGCTCCTCAAATAGTTAATAAAACACTACCATGTAGTGCTAATCGAATCACTAGGAAGTTGCTCAAAATTGTTTATCTTATCCTTTAACTTGAGCTTCATTGACCTAGCAAAGTACCTTTCTAAAAAGGCCTTCTACAAATATTCCCAACTGGTGAAAGAACTCTGTGGCAACATAGATAACAATAATACAACATTGCCTATAAGAGATTATGGGAAAACATGAAGCCCCATAACATCGATATAATGATTTTGTCTCCCCAGAGCACTCTTGCAAACAAATGACATGTTGTGCAAGTAGCTATGTGGATCCTCTGATGGTAGGCCGACAAATAATCCATTGTTTTACAGTATTTGATCTAACCCACTAGAAAGAGTGAACTTTGTGTCAGCTGGTAGTGGTGGCAACACGTATAATAGCCCATATAACATTCATAGCTATAAGGTTCAATCTATATTGATACAACTGGTAAGAATTGTCATTGAAGTTCTAGGCTATGGATTATTCTCCAAAGGAGTTAGGTTGTCATTCCTATCGTGATCATACATTTTAATTCAAAATCACATTACTTGCAATGTTAGTATTCTTTTACCCTATTCTTCTTGTAATTTGTCGGACCTCTAGATCAAGTGGAGTTAAGGGATTAACTTGTTTCCTAGTGTTGGGCATATACTACCTAGTATACCCTGCAAAGAAACAAAAAAGAAAGCTAAAGTATAATACAATGGAGCTAAGAATTAATACTCAAATTATAATTACAACTGAATTCAATGAAAGTCTAGATGCATCACCCTGCAATGGCAC
The DNA here is from genome assembly GCA_025642045.1 of Solanum sejunctum. NCBI lineage: Eukaryota > Viridiplantae > Streptophyta > Magnoliopsida > Solanales > Solanaceae > Solanum > Solanum sejunctum. The sequence goes on from JAOTQJ010095478.1 coordinate 9,289, forward strand.
CATAATTTTTTATCACACCCAAGTTGCACTTCTCTTTTAAAGGATTAATAGTCATTGTCAAATATAATACCTAACCAAGGTTAGGGTCGAATCCCACAGAGAATATGGAGACTTTCAAATTGATTCACTAATAAACAATTCAAGTATTAACTAACTTAATTCTCCGGGAGGGGGGAGTTGCAATGATTGACAAGAAATTAAACTAAACTAAATAAAAAAAGAGGCATTCTACAATGGAGAGCCACTTGGGAATTTTGTTCCCCATGATTCACCAACTCAGTATCCTCGAATAAACCAATTCTCAACTAGAGTATAGCATATAGGATAGTAATTTAACTTCACCAAGCCCTTCGGTAAAAGGTGAGAGAAAAATTTCACTATGTGAGTTAGCACATCTCCATAGTGTGCAATACTAACTATTACCCATAGTCCCAATCAACCTCACATTTTCTAGTTCTATTGATTAGATGAGAACACATCATTGATTCTTATTAATCAATCTCTGTTTCTATTTATTACCACCTAGATCAGGAAGGTAACACTAAGCAAGTTCGAATATTAGCCATAATCTAGAATATGCAAAATGAATGGAATTGATTAATCTATGTAAATACCCATTCCAAGAATTGCAAATTGTCCAGGCTTATTTGGTTAGATTTCAGGGTTCCCGCACCCCCAAGTTATGGATTTAGCTACTCATGCTAGGGGTACATGAAGAAATAATGGTTTGAGAGAACATAATTAATCACTTACACAATTGAGTGGAAGAACAAGAAAATCCAAAATATATTCTGAATCACAAGATTTTAAGGTACAATGCATCCACACGTGCATTCTCCTCCAAGATAGAAGTCTCCAAGTACAAAACCCTAAAAAATACTCTGTTGACGTCCTCTCTACTATAATCCCTGAATAATGACCTAAAAATTGCTATTTATAGTATTTACAAATAAGTCCTTAAAAAATAGAAAACTAGTCGATGACTTTCTATGATAACCCTTTACAACTCGTAAATTGACTTACGAGTCATAATCGGGGTCTTGTGTTCAGCTCATGAGATCTTGGACTTCATCACTGCAAATCCGCTTTATTATTTGTAGACTAATTCATTACTCATATTGTGCTCTTATAAACTTCAGTTGCATCAACTAGTCCTTCATTGGATCTCACTGGAATTCTTCATGAAACTACTCTATATGACTCATATAGTGATCCATGACTCTTAAAAAGGTCACTTTTGGCTGAATATCAAATCTTCAAACTTCACTAGAAATCTCCACGAAACCCACTCTACAACTTGTAGAATCCTCTACAGCTTGTAGAGGGTCCCGTAAAACTTCAGAAACCAGAATATTCTACAATTTGCCCCCAAATCAAGCCAACCTGCTTTCCTGCAAAAATTAAGCACAAAACACATAAAAACCATAAATATCACATTGATAACATACAAAATTCTAAGTTTAAAGCATTAAAGGTGTTATATTTTTACATCACATCAAGAATTAATGGAAAAGAGGAGCTGAAGCCAGCGTTCTTTGCAGCTAAAAAAATAAGAAGTAAAAATATAGACTTCACAATAGTTTGTCTAAACCAACTCGCATGGTAGGCAAGTCCATATTTTGTCATTGGCACATTTTATACTTCCATTATTATTGCTAACAAGTATAATATATATTATAAATATATACACACATATAAAATGTTTCGATCGAGACACCCGATGCCATAGCGCCCCCTCTGATAGCATGCAAGGCATACATGACACCAAAATGAGTGGCATGTACCCCTCAAGACCATTTAGAAGCAGTCAACCAAAAGATCTCCAAGACCTATATGCAAATTTGACGAAAAAGGAGGCATTAAGGAGCATGAGGGTCACCAAAGAAAGGCTTATAATGTGTGGAAGGTCTGTCAAGGTGAGTTGAAGGAAGAAATGAGGTCATGTCTGCAAATGGATATTACTTGAATTCAAGGATCTGAAAAGAAGGCAACCTAACAAGGCCCATACTCATTAAGGATAAAATTGTAAAGAAAATGTCTTCTTTTACTTACATGGTATAAATAGTCATACTTTAGCATTTGCAAGACTTAGACTATGTTGAATATTAAATTCCCAAATTGTAGTATCTTCCTAGTGAGTAATTAGGGTTAACTCTTAGAATTATTAGTTGACTTATTTGGTTGATTAATTGAAGTGTTACCCATTTATGGTTATTGGTTTCCTTCAATTATCTTTCTAGGGTTTTATTTGTGTTGTTGAAATAATTTATGAGGTGAGGGTTTTAGTCCCTTATTGCCCATCATTTCAATATTTTGAATTTTATCAACATATCCTTTTATTTTGTTTCCTTTTCCCTTTCTTTCTTGTTTGATCTTTATTATTTGGTATCAAATCTTAGGTTTAGGTTTGTTTTCACAAGTTTAGATCTTCGAGTTTTTTTCACTCAAAAATCTATAAATCTAAAAACAAAAATTATTTTTATTTGATTTGTTGTTTTTGACACTAGATTCTTGTTCACTAGTG
>JAOTQJ010095489.1:0-11811 GCA_025642045.1 Solanum sejunctum
AAGAAGATAACCAATCCATACCTATTATGACATCAAATTCCACCATTTCTAGCTCAATAAGGTCAGCCAATGTGTCACAGTTACAAATAGTTACTACACAGTCATAATAAACCCTTCTAGCTATAATACATTCATCGACAGGTGTAGACACCTCAATGGGTTTATTTAATAAGTTAGATGTTCTCTTAAGCTTCCCAGCAACTAGAGGGGTAATATATGATAGTGTAGAACCAAGGTCAATTAATGCATAGACATTATGAGAGAAGATGGATAGTGTACCTGTGACAATATCAAGTGAAGCTTTGAAATTTTGCTGACTCCCCAAAGCATAAGTACGATTCTGGACCCTGCTAGAGATAGTTGCCCCTTTAACATCTCTACCACGACCCATAGGTGCTTGTTGACCCCTACCTAATAGAGAAACTATTGATGATGATGCAATAGCTGACCTAGTAGGTTGTGCTATATCCCCCATATGCCTCCTCGGGCAATCTCTCATTATGTGCCCTGCAACACCGCACCAATAGCAACCATCTATCCCAACACGACGTATACTCAGATGATTCCTTCTACGCTGTTTACAAGGTTGCCTAGGAGTTATTGGCTGGCTTGCCGATCCCCCTGTTGTCCATGAACCTTGTCCCTCAACTCGTTGACCAAGCTGGTTACTTCTAGGCCCCTGATGTTGTGGTGAAGCACTAGCTGCAGAATAGGAAAATGATGGCCTAGGCGGTCTATTTGAAAATCGAGGCCTAAACTCACCTTGGGATAGCGTAACTACCCCAAAGATCTGGTCCTCTTAGATTGCGCCCTCTCCGACTTTTGTATCCTCCTCCTCTGCCTCTGGTCCTCTAATTTCTGTACAACCATATTAGGAGCATACCTGGAGAGGGAGTTAAATGTGAGACTATACTCCTCCTCTGGTCCTCTAATTTTTACATGAAAATGTTCCTCAAGTGATGAGGAATTCAACAGTAAAAATCAATTCAAAAATGGAGCTAATATGAGGAAGAAATCACAAATTAAAGCTTCAGGAATAACAACGCAGCAACAAAAATCATTATTTTTACCTCGAATGTTGCACCAAAATTAATTTTTGAAGCTCCTAAGTTGTTCTTCTCAGAAAATTATACAATTTATCCTTTTGATCATTCAAATCGAATTAAAATTGAGAGAGAAATTTGAGTTTGAGGTTTTGGGGAAAGAAACGGGGTTTGCTGCATATTTCTGCAGCTTTAAAGGGTTCGAAATGATCTTCCACATGGCAGAATCCTACTGGGCCATACTATCGCCCACTTCAGCATTTTCCAGAAATCTCTCAAACTTAAATTCGATGCTCCAACCCATCCAAAGTTGAAAAAATATAATTCATATATGAAATCTAATTGGAAATGACATTTCGGACGCATTGGTGTGGTCAAAATTCTCATAGGAGGTCATTTTATTCCAATGTGGGTCCCATTTAATAATATCAAAAAATTTCAAGGGGGTCAAAATACACTCGCAATCCCCAGGAACTGAACGAAAGGTCCTCTCAGCCCAAACTTAACATTCTGGATCCAATAAAAATATCAGAAATTGCAATTGAGACCTCTTTGACCCAAAACCTAAGAAAGGTCATTTAAACTAGTTTCAGACTCAAAAACTCAAAATATTCTCAGAAGCTCTAAAAGTTGCAGCGAAACCATTTCAAGTATCAGTTTTGACCATCTAGAACTATTGAAATTTTTAAAATTCCAATTTGAGCTTTTGAATCCCGACTGTTGACCGAAGTTAACTTTGGCTCCGATAACAACTAAAAATGCAACCTTTGACCTAAAATCTTTATTTTCACTCCAAATTAAGTTCTGCAAATTCCCCTAGACCATATTCGGTATTTCGGAGCTGATGGTATTGATGAAATCATGATTCGATGATTGAAACTTAAAACGGCCAGAAAACTCAAATTTTCCAACTTAATCCTTTAAAAACTCTTTCATTTGCAAAACTCATGCTTATCACCATATTTTTGAAAATTTGACTTTTAGAATTAGCCAATAATGACTCAAGGAAACTTTTTAGAAGGACAAAAATAGTAATATGGCTGAAAATATCAAAAATGACCTTTAGGGTCATTATAATATAATTTCTAAGTTGCAACTATTCTTCCCACTAACACATATTATCACTAATCAATATTTTGAATGTCCTTAAGGTGTAGAATGAACAACAAATTTGTTCTTGCCTGGAAATGAATTGCAAGGGCGGTGATCAACGAACCCTCTAGTACTTTATTTTTCCAACTTATTTTGTATTAAAATTGATAAATTATAGTAATTTATTTTAATATATATAGGATAAGTAGTATAGGATTTTAATTAAATTATCACTTTAACCCATTAAGTAACTTAACAATCTAAAATTTCCCCTAAACTAGATAACGAATTTATCGAATCATCCAAAAGCCCCTTTAAAGTTTTTATAAACTAAATCGTTTAAATTTCTATTTCTCAAAATGACTTGAGGGTCATTATAATAGATACCAATTTACCCACCTTTCGTCCCCGAATGGTCAGAAGAAAAACAAGGGTAAGAATGGGTACCTGACTCAATGAAAAGATGAGGATACCATCCTCGCATATCTATCTTATTCTCCCAAGTGGACTCCTCAACTAGACGATTCTTCCACTGGATTTGCACTGATGCAATCTCCTTTGATATCAACTTACGGACCTCCCTATCTAGGATAGCTATAGACTCTTCCTCAAAAGACAGATTCTCATCAAGTAAGATCGAATCCAAGCAAATAATGTAGTTCCCATCAGCATGATATTTCTTCAGCATAGACACAAAAAATACTGGGTGTACTCTGAATAAACCCTGAGGCAAAGCTAACTCAAAGGCTACCTCTCCCACTCTCTTAAGAACTTCAAATGGTCCAATATATCTCAGACTGAGCTTACCTTGCTTTCCAAACCTTACTACACCCTTCATGGTTGAAACCTTCAACAATACTTGCTCTCCCTCCATGAACTGTACGTCCTTAACCTTTTGATCTGCATACTCTTTCTGCATGCTCTGGGTGCTAGAAGCTTCTGCTAAATCAATTTCACCTTCTCTAACGGCTTCCTTAGAAGATCAGTACCGTAAGTCCTCATATCGAATACATCAAACTAACTAATAGGAGACCTGTATCTCCTCCCATATAATGCTTCAAATGGAGCAATGTCAATACTCGAGTGATGGATGTTATTATACGAAAACTCTGTCAAAGGTAGGAAGCAATCCTAGTGGCCACTAAAATCTATCACACACGCGCAAAGCATATCCTCTAACACTTGATTTGTCCTTTCGGACTGTCCATTAGTCTGAGGGTGAAAAGAAGTACTAAGGTCCAATCTAGTACCTAGCTCTGCCTGCAAGGTCCTCCAAAAATTAGAAGTAAATTGCGTACCTCTATCTGATATGATGGAAATTGGAGTTCCATGCAGACGAACAATCTCGCGGATATAGAGTTTGGCTAACTTCTCTGAATTATAAGTCAACCTTTATCAGAATGAAGTGGGCAGTCTTACTCAACCTGTCAACGATCACCCATATTGAATCAAACTTACCCAATGTCTTTGGAAGACCAACCACAAAGTCCATGGCAAGGTAATTCTTTCCCACTTCTATTCAGGAATGGGCATTCTTTGGAGAGTTCCCCCTGGCCTCTAATGTTGGTACTTCACTTACTGATAACTCGGATACTGAGCAACAAAATTAGCAATGTCATACTTCATTCTACTACACCAATAATGCTGCCTCAGATCACGATACATCTTAGTTGCACCAGGATGTATAGAGTACCTCAAACTATGAGCTTCTGCAAGAATAGTCTAAACCAAATCATCCACACGGTGCATACATACCCGCCCCTTAATTCTTAGAACACCTTCCTTATCAATCAGGGTTTCCTTGGCCTCTCCTCGCAAGGCTATATCACGAATTCAGCTTAACTTCTCATCATTAACCTACTTCTCTTTAATCTTGTCAAGAAATGATTATTGTACCTCTACACAGGCCAAAAGTCCTCCTTTCTCAGTTACTTCCATCCTTATAAGGTCGTTAGCTAGCCCTTGGACCTCATAGTTAATGGATGCCTAGAAACCTGCAAATGAGCTAAACGCCCTATGCTTCCTGCTTTTCTACTCAATGCATCAGCCACAATATTAGCTTTACCAGGGTGATAGAGAATAGTGATATCATAGTCCTTTAGCAACTCCATTCATCTTCTCTGCCTCAAATTCAAGTCCTTTTGCATGAATATATGTTGTAAACTACGATGATTAATATAACTTCACATTTGTCCCCATATAGGTAATGCCTCCACTACTTCAATGCAAATACCACAACAACCAACTCTAATCATGAGCGGGATAGTGACATTCATGCACCTTCAATTGCCTTGAAGCATAGGCAAATAAATTCCTTTCTTACATTAACACTACACCTAGATAAGAATAAGATGCATCACAATAAACAATGAAATCTTTACCTTCCACCGGCAAGGTAAGAATCGATGCAGTTGTCAAAAGGGTCTTGAGTTTTAGAAACTCTCTTCACACTTATCTGACCATATAAATGGAACATTTTGCTTGGTCAAACTGGTCAGTTTGGAAACAATAAAAGCAAATCCCTTGATGAATCGACGGTAGTAGCTAGCCTAGCCAACAAAACTCCTTACCTCTAAGACATTAGTGGGCTTTGCCCAGTTTTCACTGCTTCAACCTTCTGAGGATCCACCATAACTCCATCTTTACAAACCACATGCCCCAAGAAGGAAACTGAATCAAGCCAGAACTCACACTTAGAGAATTTGGCATATAATTTCTTCTCCCTTAGCAGCTCCAGAACAATTCTCAGATGCTCTTCATGCTCCTTTTTGCTCTTTGAGTAGATCAATATATCATTAATAAAGACAATAACAAAGAGATCCAGGTATGGCTTAAAGATTCCATTCATCAAACTTATGAAAGCAGTAGGAGCATTTGTAAGTTCAAAGGACATTACCAAAAATTCATAGTGCCCATATCTTATTCGAAAAGCAGTCTTTGGCACGTCGGCCGCTCGTATCTTTAACTGGTGATAACAAAACCTCAAATCTATATTTAAGAAGACACAATCACCCTACAAATGATCAAATAAGTCATCAATACGGGGAAAGGGGTACCTATTCTTAATAGTTACCTTGTTCAACTATCTGTAGTCTATACATATACTTTCTTCTGCACAAAAAGATCCAGAGCACCCCAAAAAGAGACACTTGGTCTAATAAAACCTTTAGCTAACAACTCTTGAAGTTGGGCTTTCAACTCTCTCAATTCAACCGGGGCCATTTTGTAAGGTGGAATAGAAATAGGATGAGCACCTGGCTCCAAATCAATATAGAAATCAATATCCCTATCTGGTGGCATACCAAGTAGGTCTGTAGGAAAAAACATCCACAAATTCACACACTATCAAGGCAGATTCCACTGAGGGCACTTCAGAACTATTATCCTTGAGATGTGCCAGAAAGGCTAAAAAAACCCTACTCACTAACTTCTTAGCATGCAGAAATGAGATGATTCAAACGGGAGAAGGAAAATAATCACCTTCCCACACCAGCTGATCCATCCCAGGCTTGGCCAATGACATAGTCTTAGCATTGCAATCCAAGATAGTTAAATTTGGAGAGAGCCAAGTCATACCCAAGCTAATATCAAAGTCAGCCATCTCTAGAATAATAAAATCTACATAAGTCCTTCTTCTCACAAAAGTCACAAGGCAAGACCTATACACCTTCTCAACTAACACAGACTCACCAACAAGAATGGATACATGAATAGGCGTATCAAGTAAATCATAATGCAAATTAAGTCCATCAACAAAAATAGAAGATACATATAAAAAAGTGGATCCAAGATCAAATAATAAGAAGGCAATGCGATCGCAGACTAGAAGGGTACCTGTGATAACAACATTTGATGCCTCTGCCTCTAGCCTCCATGGAAAAACATAACAATGGTCTCTATCACCTGTCTGACTATTTTCTCTGCCAGGCTGCATACCAATAGCTCAAACCTGCTCGCCACCTTGGTCGGACTAGTAACCCCCATGACTTTGGCCACTACGTCCTCCAAATTGAAGACCCCTACCATGACCACCTCATCCTCTAACTATTGAGCCTCTATAACCCTGATCATACCAAGGCTAATTCTATCTCGGACAATACCTTGTAATATGCCCAACCTCACCATATCCATAATAAGCCCTAAATTCAAGAGTGGGCCTCTGTGAAGATGAAGAAGACTAAATATTACCCCCAAAATTAGGAGGACGTTGGCTAGTTCCTGATGGAACCCCATCTGAAACCTACAATGAAGACTGAATTAGATGGGCTGAATAACTTTGTCCTCTAGAGTAAGACCCGCTAAACTATCCTCCCTTACAAAAATTCTTAAATGTTGCCATCTTGGTGAAATCATCTGGGTTCACCCCCTCTACTCGTATGACAAAATCAACCACCTACTTAAAGGACTTTATTGAATCAGTCACTGCAAGGTTGAAATTTGCAAATCTGACCTTAATCCCTTCACGAAGCGATGAATCTTCTCCTCTTGACTGAAACAAAGCTGAGTAGCATATCTAGATAGAGCACGAAATTTGGCCTCATAAGCTATAACCAAAATCATCCCCTGCTCTATATTAAGAGACTCATCTCTTTTCTTGTCCCTCAAAGTCTGAGGAATATACTTCTCTGTAAAGAAGTCAGAAAAGGTTGTCCAAGTCATAGGTGGTGTCTCTGCTGGCTTACATTCAACATGCAACCTCCACCATACTTAAGCATCTCCCTGAAGATGGTAGTCACAAACTCAACACCAAATTGCTCTATGATATTCATCTTATGAAGTAACTCATGACAATCAACAAGGAATTCATAAGTATCATCAAATACAATGCCTTTGAAGACTGGAGGTTTTAACTTTAGGAACTTGACAAAAAGATCATGTTGGTCACTAGTCATTATAGGCCCTATAGTCAATTTAGGAAACATGTGTATCTCCAAGGATGCATCTATACGAGGAGTCATAACAAGTGCATTGTGTAATCCCTGAACCTAGGGTACTTGAGGAGCTTGTCCCTGATTGGATAACCCACTGAGATAGGTAAGAACCTTGTGAATCATCTATGGGGTAGGCTAGTGTGGTGTTTCCTTATCATGCGACTACTCATCCACCTACTCAACATGCTCTCTAGCTACCTTATCAGCTAGTGGAGGGGCCGCTGCTCTTTCCCTGTCGGAGCAACTGCTTGGCCCCTACCCCTAGTGGGATTTCTCCCTCTACCATGAACTCTCATTACTCCTCCTCCTCGGCCTACGACTAGCTCAGGCACTATTGTTGCTCTAATTCTAACCATCCTACGAAATAGAATGCAGAGAATCAGATACCAATTTATATCATCTAGATACCAATTAGATTCAGATAATAGCATGAAAGACATAAAGAAGAGAGTTTTCCTAAAGTCCTATAGCCTCTCGAAGAAAAGTAAAGGCGTCCCCATATCATTTCGCGAGACTCTACTAGACTTGTCCTTGTGTGATGAGATCACTTAACCTAAAGCTTTGATACCAATTTTGTCACGACCCAAAATGGGTCGTGAGTGGCACACACACTTACCCTCTAAGGTGAGCGAACCGACATTTAAATCCCAATCGATACTAATAATTCAACTTATAAAATATAACAATAATCGAGAGGTTAAACTCATAACGCAGAAATAACCCAAAATTACTAAGTTTATTACTTAATGTTCCCTAAAATCTGAAAGTCATCACATCAGGACACTAATATCAAGATACCAAATCTAAGAATATCAACTCCAAAATGAAGGAACGAGTAGTCTATGTCCAAAAGCTAAGGACACCATGACAAGACTAATAGGATCCAACGCAATCTAGAGAAATAGCACACCCTAGAACCTGATGTGCTGCAGACTGACTAGAGCTGAGGGCGAGTCAAAGTCAACAGAACATTCATTGCACTCCACAAAACAAAACAAGAAAAGTACAAGTATGGGTCCATACGGGTAACATATACTGAGTAGATATCATCGGCTGACCCAAAATCAAAATTAATATGCAATAAAATAAAAACAGGAATCAACCATAACACAGAATAGGGAGCAACAACAGGGACAAGTACACAATCAATCAACGATACCAATGGTACACATGAGGACTCAAGCCTCCATATTACATTTTTTTTGGGAGTTAGGTTCTTTAAATTTGAGTACATTAAATTATTTTAACAAGTTTTCCCTTATTATTATCATGCCGGAACGTGACACCCGATCCTATAATATATATGTCAGAATGTGACGCCCAATCCTATAATATATATGTCGGAACGTGATACCCGATCCTATAATGTATATGTGTGGGAACACGACACCCGATCCTATAATATGTATATGTCAGAATGTGACACCCAATCCAATATATATAATTTATTATTCTTTATCATTATTTCTCATTTTATTACCAATGTTTCATCAAGGCTTCCTTATTCAAGGCACCACTGTGAGAGATCAAGTTCAAATTATGGGTTTCATAGTCTTGGGATTGTAGACCAATCATAACAATACATCAATCAACCAAACCACAACAATTAGATGCATAGAAAATATCACAGTTTTACTCAATGACTATCAATTGCTATTAAGAGTCTCCCTATTAGATAGAACAAACCATAACCTACCTCAAATCGAAGAATCAAAGTCAAGCTAGTTAACCACTATTTTTTGCTTCCTCGATGGCTCGAAGAGTTTTCAATCTATCAAATATATGCATATTATTTATAAGAACACGAGTCTATAAACACCCATACCCATATTACTATATGTCTAATTTAGACCTAAAGATTCACCTAATTATATAATCAAGTTCTTAAATTTCAAGTCTAGAGCTAAGTCTTAATTCCTCTAAATAACACAATTTTAGTGATACTCAATGATACAATACACCCAATATGTAATTACCTATCCCAAAATATAATTAGAAATTTATTTTATCCAGAAATATAAATGAGCTTAGATCATACATTACAAATCAATATCGAATATGATACCATTTAAATGACATGGTGTAACCGGGAAAACACTTTGTTTTGCTTTATGAAATTCTTTTAAATGTTTTTTTTTTTTTTCAGGAACTAAGAAGTTGACTTTATTTATGTAAAGATTAGAAAACTTTTTAATAGTAATATGGAATCAATAAGATTACGTTGTTGTTGCAGCAAATCCACTTACCATTACTGCCAATGAAAAACATTATTTAATTCCAAAGGGAAATTTCATTCACCCATCTACATACATACTAGAAAGAATTGGAGTTGTCAGGAACCCAGTACAACTCCAACATATTGTATATAATTGCTAAGTTGCAACTATTCTTCCCACTAGCACATATTAGCACTAATCAATATCTTGAATGTCCTTAAGGTGTAGAATGAACAACAAATTTTTTCTTACTTGGAAACGAATTGCGAGGGCGTTGATCGCCGAACCCTCCACTGCTTTATTTTTTCAACTTATTTTATATTAAAATTGATAAATTATAGTAATCTATCTTAATAGATATGGGATAAGTGGTATAGGATTTTAATTAAATTATCATTTTAACCTATTAAATAACTTAATAATCTACAATTACCCCTAAACTAGATAATTAATTTATTGAATCATCCAAAAGCCCCTTTAGAATTTTTATAAACTAAATCTTTTAAAGTTTTATTTCTCAAAATGACTTAAGGTCCGTTACACATAATTAAGCATTTAAAATGATAAAGTTAAGAACAAAAAAATCCCAAATTCTTCACTGAAAATCACAATGTAATATTTTTGTTGTAAAAATCACAAAGTATGAAGTCACAAAGTTCTTTCATAGTTCTCTCATGTGTCTCCCTGTCAATAATACCTAAAAAACCTTTTCATAATAAGTAAAATACAAGTTCAAAATAAAATAGGAAAACTGAATTTGATAGTCTCTATGATCTGGGTTACAGGCAATACAAAGTTTCACGACCCGTACCTAGGTTTCATATTCTTCATTCATCAAAAATTGATGTCACTCCTACGAGACCTTTCTACTATTTTTATTTAGACCCATGGCTCATGTAGGGCTTCATCTAACATTTTTCTAGAAACCACTCCAATTCTGATCCTCAAGCCATGAAACATATCCATGACTCGTACAATCATCTATGGCTCAACTAACAGTTCATGGATGCAACTTCAGAATATAGTCCCTTCACTGGATCTCAACTGTGAAACCCTTCTACGGCTCGTCGAAGTATCCATGGCTCGTAAGGTGCCTCGCATTTCCTAAAAACTTAGCATCTGCAATACTTTGCCCAAAATCATGCCAAATCCTATAATCCTAAAACACGAACATAGAAACACATTAAACCTACTAACATCGCTTTGAGAACACATGAAATTCTAAATTTTAAGCATCAAAAGTGTTATATTTTGAGAGCACATTAGTTTGAATCTGCATGTCCCTTTAAATGATGAATTTAGGCATAGGTAATCTCAAGTATGCTTTAAATGTGAATTTCTTCATGAATTTACTGTGAATTTCATCTTATATTGTTATTTTAAGTATGAATCTCTATTGTCCATGCTATTCTCTCATCACTCATGACATATGGATGCATGAACATTGGTTTTCAAGAAGTTAATGAAGTAGGTCAAGACCTAATGATGTTTATGACTATGTTATCAAGATACGTATGAGTACGACAAGAATGTGATCACATGATGTCTATGATATAGCTATTTGAACAATTATGGGTGTTTAAACCACAATCTACTAGTATGAAGGAAATATTCCTATACAAGAAAGTATGACATAAAGTATGATTTAGCTTTTTATCCCAAGTATGCATGATTATAAAGTATGTTTGGCTTTGAAGCCTAAGTATGCATGAAAATGATTTGAAAGACTTATGCCTCCTTTTTAAGCATGTACATGGATATGTATTCTTATGGGATGATGACTTTACACTGAGCGGGCTTGTGTGAGGGGGGGAATTCCCAAGGTCCTTATATTAATCCTCATGTGTCATAACTATATGCCAAACATAGGTCCATGTTTATGCCCCTTTAAGGGATGATTATGTTAAGAATCTACTTTTGGCAAGTAGGTCACCACTTTATCCATTGTGGGGAAGACGATGGAGTTCCAAGTTATAACTTACTTGGTGTTATGTCTGTTGAGTCCTATCATTCAAGGACAATCCATCTTTCATCTACCTATTATGATATTTCTCTTATGTCATTAATTTAAGGGTGAGTCTGGGACATGTCTTCACCCCCGTCTTATTCTATGACTTAGAGGCATTGTTGGACAATATGTAAACTCTATGCACGAACTTCTTATATGTTATACTACTTCCTATAGAGATTATGATTATGGATATTTCTTGATGTTGATGATAAGATGTTATGTTCATGATGAGTCATGGAAATATGTAAAGTCCTGAGTCCTTTCTATCTCCATAAAGTGAGTCATACTTACCCGCTCGTTATTCCTTATGTGCTACATGTTGTATGCATGCATGCAAATCCTTATCTGTAACACCCCATATTTTTAATGTACTAATGCTATATAAATAAATCATGTTATGCTTTGGTCAAATTAGCGTCAATTCTTGAAAGTGCTTGAATTTCGTCTTAACGGGCAATATGTGAGTCTAAATGCTTAAGAGGGTTGAGGGTGTATATGTGTTGGTGTTAAATTGAGGA
>JAOTQJ010095510.1:0-11809 GCA_025642045.1 Solanum sejunctum
AGGTATTACTGAAGTTGAACAAATTTAGAGACAACGTGAAACAAAATCACGTTAATAGAAATAGAAGAACAGATAAAATATAGTCCAGCCAACATTCCTAATTGTTATAATGCAACTCAAAAGTATTTATTACTCACTATAAAAATGAAGAGAATGTATATGAACTAATTCAAAAGATACTTTGTCAATCATCAGCCTCCATCCAATCCCAATCAGGGTCATCAAAGTCATCCTCTTCTTCGGATTCTTCCATGGTTACATCTTGTGAATGTTGGGACAAGGCACATCAATGATATCAGCTGGGAGATCATCTCTTGACCATCTAATATCTTCATCGAGTAATCTTTCTGATGGACCAATATCTTCATTATTCTCCCTCCAAGATGTTTCTTCAATATTAGGACAATTCTCTTCCTCCAAATCATACAAATCCACTGGGACTTTATTTCTTGCATAATAAGCATTTTTCTCAATCGGGTCTTCCACATAGAAAACTTGAGGTACTTGAGATGCCAGCACAAAAGGATCATTCGTGCTACATTTTTTGTTGAAGTATATCCGAGTGAAGCCATATTCATCAACTTCATTATGAAACCAATCACATTTGAAAAGCACAACACTAAAACAACCCCAATAATCAATCTCAATGATATCCTGAATAACACCATAATAGATAATCATTCCATCGACGGGATTTAGGTCCCTAGCACTAGCAAAACTATCTGTTGTTGCTAATAAAATCACTCTACTATTTTGAGTCTTGCAAGGGGCATCCCGTGTCTTTGTATGGAATTCATATCCATTAATGAAATATCCAGTATATTTTTTTGCCACAAAATTAGGCTCTTTAGCTAGCCATCTTAAGTGATTGGACACTTCATGATTTGTAGCTTTGTTCCTAAACCAATAGCAAAACTCTCTACTATTGGATAGTGCATTTTTTACCCATGCATTTCCTCTAGTACGATTATCAATTAAGGTCTTATGTTCCCTGCGAGCATGAATTGACTTTAATCAATATGTATTTATTAAGGAAATTCAAAACATATTATCATAACATATAAATGATGTTTTCAAATGGCCATCTTATCTTACTTTATTAATGTCTCTACTTGATCATCTCTAGTATTGAACAAAACATATCAATGAGCTTCAAACCACTCAATGTGCTCCATATGAAAAGTCTTGCCTTTTCTTTTATTCTCACTTCCAATTAGATGACAGGTCGTAGGAAATAAAGGTGAAATCTCATCTTCCTCTGTTTGAATATCCTCATCACCCTCAGTTTGGTACCTATTAAATCTTTTTTCACCCGATGGGATAGGAATCTTGAACAAAAGTTCAAACATTGTACAGCTTTAGAACCCTCTACTATGCATCCTTCGGGATTATTTTGATTACGAACAAGCCCCTTTAAGTCACACATATTTCGTTCACTAGAATACATCCAATGCAAATGTGTCGGGCCTCCAAGCTTAATTTCATCTACTAAATGAATAGGCAAATGTACCATTATATCAAAAAAGGATGGAGGGAAAATCTTCTCAAGCCCACACTGTATTTCTATGATTTCAGCCTTCAGCTTATCAAGATCTCTTCTTCTTATAACCTTACTACATATGGCTCTAAAATAATTCCCCCACCTAATCAAGACCAAAGATACATTTTTAGGTAAGACTTTTGCGACTGCAATCTGAAGCAAGTAATGCATTATGAAATGAACATCATGGCTTTTATATGCTGATACTTTCATTTTTTCAATATGCGCATGATTTGATATATTCGAGGCACACCCTTTTGGTAGCTTGGCATCTCTTAAAACAGTGCAAAATAATCTTTCTCCTCTCATTTCATGAAGAAACAAGCTTTAACCAAATGAATGTCTCTAGTATCACAATCTTCCATTGGTTGAAGATCTTTTCGCGTCCCCATCTCATGTAAGTCATAGCGGGAACTTATATGATATTTGGACTTTCCAAGCATATCCAATAAAGTCCCAAGCAAACTATCGCAAATATTCTTCTCTATGTGCATCACATCAAGATTGTGTCTCAATTTGTTTGTTGCCCAATATGGCAATTCAAAAAATATGGATTTATTTTTCCATGGGATATCATTCTTTCTTTTTCTTTTCTTTTGACTCTTTCCAAAAATATTATTGAATTCACGAAGTTCTTCAAGCACCTGTACACCTGATAAGGGAATAGGTGCAGCTCTTTATGCTCCTCTTTACCATTAAATGATTTTTTTATCTCTTCTAAATGGATGTTCAGGAGACAAAAATGCATGATGACCCAAGTAACACATCTTATGACTATGCTTGAGATATTGGAAACAAGTATTATGATTACAAGTGGGACATGCCCATCTCCCTTTGGTTCTCCATCCAAAAAGCATTGATAGTGCTGAAAGATCTCTAATTGTCCACAATAAAGCTGCACGCATAACAAATGTTTGATTAGTTACAACATCATATGTTTTCACTCCTACTTCCCATAGTTCCTTCAACTCTGCAATCAGAGGTTGTAAGTATACATCAATATCATTTCCAGGAGATGATGGACCTGGAATAATCATTGACAATATTATATTCTCAGGTTTCATGCAAATCCATGGCGATAAGTTATAATTCATTAACATAACCGGCCATGTGCTATGGGGAATGTTCATTGTTCGAAATGGATTGAATCCATCACTTGAAAGACCTAATCTAACATTACGAGAATCATTAGCAAAGTCAGGGTGCAAGGAATCAAAATCTTTCCAAGCTTCTCCATCAACAGGATGTCTTAAGTTTCCATCTTTGGGTCACTCAATATCATGCCATCTCATAGCAGTAGATGTTTCAGAACACATGAATATCCTTTGTAGCCTAGGCTTTAAAGGAAAGTACCTTAAAACTTTCACCGGGATTTTAGTGATCTTATTACTTAACTCATTTTGAACATTCTTCCATCTAAAGGATCCACACACAACGCAATTCTCTAACGTTGCATTGCCCTTCCAAAATAACATGCAATCGTAACGACATGCATGTATTTTCTCATAATGAAGACCCAAATCTTTTATCACCTTTTTTGCCTTGTAAAAAGACTCCGGTATCTGAGCAAATGGAAATGCCTCTTTTATCAAGTCTAACAAGTCTGAAAAGGCCACATCGCTCAACTTGTGAATGCATTTAAACAAGTATAACCGGATGGTAAAACTCAACTTAGAGAAATTTTTGCACCCCGAATACAATTCGTCTTTTCCATCCTCCAATGATTTAAAAAATCTTTTCGCATCATCAAATGGTCCTTCGCTCACTCCTTCATGCCTTAGGTTATCTTCAACATTTTGGAAAGTATCATGAAGTAGTTGATCAAAATCATCATGCATGTTCGAAGTTTCATTATCAGTGGTTGGATGTGGAGTGTTTCTTGAGGTAAAACCTTTTCCATGGAAAACCCATTTGGTGTATCTATGAACAAATCCATGATAAATCAAGTGATCCTCCACCACATTTTGACAATGCCAATTACGATTAAAGAACTTCTTACAAGGGCATAGTATTTCATTTCCTTGGGAAGCTCGTTCAAATGCCTTATCAAAAAAATTGTTAACTCCCTGAATATATTCATTGGTGGATCTTTGAGATCCATCCAATTTTTATCTCCAATATCCATTGAATATCCTACATGCATGAGCAAAACATTAAAGCCAATAAATTAATGAATACAGGCAATATCAAGGGAACTTAACCTTTTCAAACTTTTGATTATCTTGAATTATTATTTAAATCTTAAACCTCTACATTAACTGAATACCAACAATGGTAGTGTTAACAGTAGAACACAACAAATACGAAAAAGTTAAGTATTATAAAAGCCACTAAAATTCTAGAGCGGCTCAACCTTAAAGCCACTAAAAGTAGTGACTTTAGGCCCTAAATTCTCAAAATTACAAATCCCCGAAAGAGCCAAAAAGCTTATGTCTACATTCATAATAACTTTAAACCAGGATATCTACAAACAATTTTTGAATTCAACTAGGCAGCCCAAAAGAGACCAGGTTGAAATTGCAATCATGTGAACATTTGAATGCTGACATGTTTGACACACTGTTTTCCATTATTTTAGCTACAACTCCAGGTTTTCAGATATCTATTCCTTGAATTTGCATTTAGACCCACACTATGTTGGACAAATAGCTTACGGAGAAACTAAAAATGCTTTTGTTGGTAACATAATGGAAGATTAAAGCATTTCAGACTTGTGCATTGTTCTGAAATATCATATGCATGTAGAAAAAAAAAACAAATCCAAGAAATTACTGAAACGACAGTACATCATATGGAAAAAAGTATCTGCAAGAATATAAAGTGAGGGAGAGGGGTGAAAAATATGATAAAACCACTGAGACCAGTTATACATATAACACTACCCCTTTGCTGAAGCAACTCCTGTCAGTCACTTTAATCTGTCACAGACAAGCACCATTTGATTGAGAAAAAGAATCATATTTCACCTCAACACACACTATTATGGCAATTAAAGATAAACTAAAAAGCTTCAATACATCAAATATATTATGCCATTTATTGTCCCAAAACTTAAGAATACAGAAAATTGGTAATCAAGAGGAAATTCTATAAAGATGAGCAGCAACAGGCCTTATAATTTTACACCACATGATAATTGGAGAAATGGACAGAGGCATGATCCTAATTCTCATGGACCTGAACAAAACAACTGGAACAGATGGTAACACATTTTCCCTCGTCCTTCGCCTCCCCCCAAAATCCCTCAAGTAAATGTATCAAGTTTAAATCCTAAATCCATCTCTTAAGAGAGTTCTTATAATGGATTTGATTTTGAAGTGCTTTGTGTCTTGCATAGAATCCTAGATGTATCTTTCATGATCCATGGTTGACTGCTACAGATAGACCATTTCCACTACCTGCTGGTGCAACTAGGTAAATGTTTTCTTCTATCATTTTGGTCTTAGACAGATACATTAGACAAACAATGAATTCCAGTTCACAATACAAAATATTTGTGCCGAAATAATGGTTGTTGCATTCCCGTTTGTAGAAATCACGGGTATACTTTTACCTAGTTAGTGTTGTTATTATAAGCGACGACGACAAACATTACCCCAATGCCTCAAAGGCTCCCGCCTATTGTGGGGTAAGGGGGGGTCGGATGTACGTAGCCTGACCCCTATGTTTAAAAACATAGCGCGACTGTTTCCAGATGACCCATGTTGAGCGTCGAAAGTTGCATTGTCTAACTGCTACTTCACAATTGAAAGAAGCACAGACAGTTTAAAAAGTCATTTTGCTTTATTCCATCATACCCCAAAGCCAAAAAATAGTGAATCTTTGGCTCCATCCGAGATTGATGGAAAATTGTTATTATAAGCAATAAAGATAATTGTGTAGTACAATTGCTAACTTTTCTAATGAAATAACTTCATACAAATTTCATATAATTAATATAATATTCAATATGAAGTTAAATTAATTTCAAGAATATTAGACTAGATGAAAGGAGAGAAGAGTCAAGTCCTCTAAATTCACAGAGTTTCCTTAAGGAAATTATTCCCCTCAAGTACCCGAGGTTATGGAATATATCCTCCAAGGAAAAAATGACACGACAAGCAAATAGATACCTCAAATTTGTTGCCCAGCGAACCACTCAATGGCTTGTAATCACACTTGAATTTTTTGAAACAACACTTTTCCTTCTTGAAACTTGTCTTAAACTTTTCTACCAAAAGTTCTCTTAAGTTCTCAAGTTCTTAAGTTGTTAAGTTGTAAAGTTGTCAAGTTATCCCAATATCTGAGAAGGAGTCAGATATTTTTAGCCAATAAGATGGTATAATGATTCATGTATAGTATACGAAAGGTTGCATGAATGTTCATGAATGAACTGAATTCATTCATAATTGCAACTTTCACAATTTTCAATACACTAATCTTTATACAATGTACCATTATCCATTCACCCATTACATTGAACCTAACAATCCCCCACATGAATGGGAATGGCTATAACATGAAAGATAGTCCATGATATACAACAAGCTTCCCAATACTCTCGGATAGTCCAATTGTTAGTCGCTTTCACCATTACTCGTTCTAAGTACGAAGCTCACATCCATTGGAGTCTTGGTAATCTTAAAATCCAAATACTTGAACTTGTCAAGTACCTTTTCAATATAGTGAGACTGCGACAAAGCCAAACCTTGTGGAGTTTAAAGAATTTTGATTCCTAATATAACATCAGCCACTCCAAGGCCTTTCATTTCAAATTTACTAGAAAGTATTTGCTTAGTAGCATTTATGTCAGTCTCGTCTCTAATAATGATCAACATATCATCAACTTACAAACAAATAATGACCTTATGATTTGGAGTGTCTTTGATGTACACACATTTATCACACCTCATTAATCTTGAATCCGTTTGCCGACATGGTTTGGTCAAACTTTGCATGCCATTGTTTGGGTGCTTGTTTCAGTCCATAGAGTGACTTTACAAGTTTGCACACTTTTCTTTCCTTAACAGAAACTACAAAACCCTCAGGTTGTTCCATGTAAATTTCTTCCTCCAGCTCTCCATTTAAAAAAGCAGTTTTTACATCCATTTGATGGATTTCAAGATCATATACTGCTGCTAGTGCGACCAACATCCGAATAGATGTAAGCCTTGTCACTGGCTAGTATGTATCAAAGTAATCAAGACCTTCCTTTTGTTTGAAGCCTTTGACTACAAGTCTTGCCTTGCACTTATCAATAGTACCATCTGCCTTCATTTTTCTTTCAAAGATCCATTTTGATCCTAAAGGCTTATTTCCCAGAGGAAGATCAACCAACCCCTAAGTATGGTTATTCAAGATTGATTCAATCTCACTATTAACAGCTTCTTTCCAAAAAGATTAATCCACAGAGGACATTGCTTCTTGGAAGGTTTGAGGCTCATTATCAATGAGAAATGTAACAAAATCCGATCCAAAGGAAGTAGCAATCCTTTTATGCTTATTACACCTTGGATTTTCTTAATTTTGTATATTTTTCTTTGATTCAACTTGAGGTCATTTAGAACCTCCACTAGACTCTTCAAATCCAACTTTATACGAATAACTAACTGTGTTCAAAGAATTCAACATTATTTGATTCAATCACCGTATTTTCATGAATATCTGGATGTTCAGATTTATGAACCAAAAATTGACATGCTTAGCTATTTGTAGCATATCCAATGAACACACAGTCCACAGTCTTTGGTCTTATTTTCAACCTTTTCGGCATAGGAACTTGAACTTTTGCTAGACACCCCCACACTTTGAAATATTTCAAGTTGGGTTTCTTTCCTTTCCATTTTTCATATGGAATTGATTGTGTCTTTCTATGGGGCATTCAATTGAGTATGCGATTTGCTGTAAGGATAGCTTCCCCCTCCCCCCCACGCTCCCCAAGTTTTGTGGTAAACCTGAACTTATAAGTAAGACATTCATCATTTCCTTCAGAGTTAGATTTTTTCTTTCTGCAATTCCATTAGATTCGGGTAAATAAGGGATAGTCATTTTATGGATAATTCCATTTTCCAAACATATTTTGCAAATGGATATTCATATTCTCCACCCCTATCACTTATCATTTTTATCTTTTTATCCGCCTGATTTTCAACTTCAATTTTGTATTGCCTAAATGCTTCAATTGCTTCATCCTTACTTGATAGAAAATAAATATAGCAATATCTAGTGCAATTATCAATAAAAGTTATGAAATACTTTTTCGCACAACACATTGGTGTTGACTTCATATCACCACTATTTGTGTGAATCAAGTATAAAGGATTGGAATTCCTTTCAACAGACTTATATGGATGTTTAGCAAACTTAGCTTCCACACATATTTGACATTTTGTTTTATTGTACTCTAAATTAGGAAACACTTCTAAGCTAATCAGTTTTCGCATGGTCTTATAATTGACATGTCCCAAACGTTCATGCCATAAATCACTTGACTGACGCAAGTAAGTAGAACCAGAACTTTTATTATCAGCAATAACCATTACATTAAGCTTAAACAAGCCCTCACAGAGGTAGCCCTTCCCTACGTACACTTCATTTTTACTAATTACAATTTTAGTAGAAACAAATACAAATTTGAATCCATTTTTAGTAAGAAGTAAAGTAAAAACCAAGATATTTCTTAATTCAGGAACATGAAGCACATTCTTGAGAGTCACCACCTTGCCAAATGTCATCTTCAAGAGAACTTTGCCCATTCCTTCAATCTTTGCAATTGCCGAGTTTGCCATGTAGATTTTGTCATCACCTTGAGTAGCCTCATATGATGTAAAAAGTTCATTATTGCCTCATAAATGGCGGGTGGCACCATAATTTATCCACCACTCTCTTGGGTTGCCAACAAGATTGCATTCAGAAAGCATGGCACATAAATCGTCCTTGAATTCAGCAACATTTGCTTGATCTTTCTTCGTTGCTTTCTTTGAAGCCTTATAATTTGCAGCCTTGTCACCATTTTTGCCACAATTAAAGCAATTACCTTTGAATTTTTTCTTAGGTTGACTATTTTGCTGTGCAGAATTGGTCTTTCTCTTCTTAAAGCTTCCATCTTCAACAATATTGGCTCCCAATATTGCTGAATTTCCAAGTTATCTTTTCTCAGCAGCTTTATTGTAATATTCAATTCTCAATCTTACAATGAGATCTTCTAGGGGCATCTCCTTCCGTTTATGCTTTAAATAATTTTTGAAGTCCTTCCATAAAGGAGGTAACTTCTCAATCATAGCAGCGACTTGGAAGGCTTGATTTATCACTAAACCTTTCGTGAGGAGATCATTGATAATCACTTATAATTCCTGAACTTGAGTAATCACAGATTTGTTATCAACCATCTTGTAGTCCTGAAATTTTGCCACGATAAATTTCTTCAATCCGGCATCCTCTGTCTTATACTTCTTTTCTAAAGCATCCCAGAGGTCTTTGGAGGTTTCCATATTATTGTACACATTGTACAAGTCATCATGAAGCCCATTCAAAATATAGTTCTTGCACAAGAAATTAGAATGATTCCAAGCTTCAATAGCCACAAAGCATTCATCTTCCGGAGTTGACTCCGCTAACACAGGAACACTTTCTTTGATGAATCGTTGAAGATTCAAAGTAGTTAAATAAAAGAGCATCTTTTGCTGCCACCTCTTCGAATCCATACCAGTGAATTTTCCAGGTTTTTAGTTGATGTTATGGCAGGTGCAACACCTGTACGACTCTACAAGCCAATAGTCATTGTTGAAACTTTCGATGTCGTATCATTCATTACTTCAATGTCATTTGTAATCTTGCTATTTGAAAAAGACAAGTACACTTAGTCATTTCAAATAAAGACTTGATCTTTATTTTCACTTTATTTCTAATTTAACAGTGAAGTTTATAACTCTCAACCGTTAACCGAATGAACTTCGATATTCTGACGAACTTTTCAAGTTCTCTGAGTCAATATCGACTTCAAAAAGAGCATAAACCCACAAACGTTTTAATCTCCAATAACCAATTATAACTACACAATAAGATATTAATTTCCTTAAGATTGTTGTTATTATAAGTAATAAAGATAAATATGTAGTACAATTGTTAACTTTTCCAATGTAAGAACTTCATACAAATTCCATATAATTAATATAATATTCAATATGAAGTTAAATCAATTTCAAGAATATTAGACTAGATGAAAAGAGAGAAGAGTCAAGTCCTCTGAATTCACAGAATTTCCTTAAGGAAATTATTCCCCTCAAGTACCCGAGGTTATGGAATATATCCTCTTAGGATAAAATGACTAACGACAAGCAAATAGCGGTACCTCAAATTTATTGTCCAGCGAACCACTCAATGGCTGGTAATCACAGTTGCATTTTTCGAAACAACACTTTTCCTTCTTGAAACTTGTCTTAAACTTTTCTACTAAAAGTTCTCTTAAGTTCTCAAGTTCTTAAGTTGTAAAGTTGTCAAGTTATCCCAATATCTGAGAAGGATTCAGATATTTATCGCCAATAGGATGGTATAATGATTCATGTATTGTAGACGAAAGGTTGCATCGAAATACGAAAGGTTGCATGAATATTCATAAATGAACTGAATTCATTCAAAATTGCAACTTTAACAATTTTCAATAGACCAACCTTTATACAATGTACCACTATCCATTGATCCATTACATTGAACCTAACAGTTAGATCATTCACCACAATAGTAACTTTAATTGTTTTTACAATCTAATTACATTTAACACTTCCACTAAAGTAATACTCCCAAACCAAAAGAACAGAGTACCCAACAATACAGATAAAATCAGAGGTAAAATTAAAAACTTGTAATACTTCCACAGGATGCAACAGGAAATTACAATATCTACTAGGAATCAAAATTTCAAAATGTTTTCATACAAAAGAGAGATTCAAGATTCAACACCAAGTGTCACCAACTACTTTTTCATGATAATGGATTCAATGTTCAGATCATCGTTAAACATACATTGTTAAAATTTCTTAATGAAATGAAGTTTTGAGTCAAAAAAAGTAACATCCCTCATATTACATAATAGATTAGCAGTTACAAGCATAATGTGCCTCAAGAAAATGGACGAAAAAAGTAGGCACGCACACATGCTATTCGAAGACGCCAAATTGCATAGAAAAGAAAAAAGTTCAATTAAACAAAGAAATACAATTGAAATCAACCAAAATTAGACCAAGCAAGCACCGATAGAAATGATAAACCCAAAAGCTGGAGATAAATAACAGACAAACCAAATAAATTTGATGACAGCATTGTAAAATGCTAATTAAGCAATACCAGAATGTGCAACTATGCTTTGAAGGATCAAAATATATAATTTGTGATTAAAGATAGGATTAAAAGAAGAAGAAACAGAAGAAAACAACAAATACATATAACAACAACCTACTCGAGAGTAACTGAGGAAATACTCTACTTGTGATTAGAAGAGAATTAAGAAATCACATTTTCTGGCAGTCTCAAACAAGAAAATTAGATCAAAAGCAACAAGGCGAAGAAAATCTATGAAAGCCCAATACAGATGCATTAGACAGACAATGAATCTCAGTTCACTTTGACGTACCCAACTAAATAAACAAATCAAAATTCTAAGTACAAAATCAACTAAAAAGCAGAATTTGACTTGTAAAATTACAATCAATCCTCCGAAACACTTTGCATAGAGAGTTATCAAATCTTTACAGAACATGAAATACAAGCTCTAAATCACAAATAGATGTTCAACCGACCTAAATAAGAACACAGAACGTAAATTTCAGATAAAACCAGTAGATTTCACAGAAAACCATATATTATTCTTTAAGAATTTCCAAGAATCATTGAGTGAAACTTTGAGTTCTCAAAATAGTATATGAAGATTTTGAACTCATGGACAACAAATAGAGAGAACCTAAAAATAGTACTCCCTCTGTCCCATTAACTGAATTTCTAAGATAATGCACACAGATTAAGAAATATATTTTAAGATAAAATTTTAATTAAATTTTTCACTACTATCCTTTTGTTTACTCTTAAGTCATTAGTTAAAAAAGATTTAAAATATGACTAGTAAATTAATAATGGTAGTAGAAGTTAAGGATGCCTCTTAGAATTCTAACATCCATTTCTTCCAACAAGCATACATTAATTTTTTGATTTTACGTAAATTTTAAATTGCTCTATTTTTCTACTAATTATGTGCACATGAAATCAAAATTTTCAAATGAAAATTTCAATACAACATAT
>JAOTQJ010095541.1:0-11808 GCA_025642045.1 Solanum sejunctum
TTTACCCGCAAAAATTCCCGGTGAAATTTAAAATACACCTCAATCTCAACAATTTTCCCGAATGAGCAATTAACCTCTATTTACTTAATTACGGGGTCTAACAATAAAAAGGTGTGAACAACTCATAATTTTGAAATGAATCACCATACAAGATACATACTCTCGATTTTATATATAGATGAATCACCATAAAAAGTTGTGAACAACTCATAGTTTTGAAATGAATCACCATACAAGATATATACCACACACATTAATGGCTATATTTTTTCTAAACCCATATAGTTCCAATGAATCAGCAACATATATGACTTAATTTTATATTTCCATGATTAATCACCATATCTAATGAATCACTATAAAAAAACTGAGAAGGAAACAAAGAAGTGGTGAGAAGAAAATTAGCGTTCTGTCTACAAGAAGGAAGACAAACTACTTTCACTCTCAGATCCTTCTTCTTTTCTCCACAAATGTTGCTTCTTCTTCCTGCAATTTTTATTTTCTCTTTGTAAATTTTTGGATCTGAGTCAATAAATGAATTTGAATTGAGCGAATAACTATATAGATAGTCACAAAAGAGTGAAGGAAAAAGTTGAAAAAATGAAAATAGAGAGGACTTTGTTGATATTTTGCTTGGGATTTACAAGCAAAGCATGGTGATGGCTTTTCTATTGACAAAGATGCCATCAAAGCTCTCATTCTGGTGGGTTCTCTCTCTCTCTCTCTCTAAAATTTATACCTGAGTATGAATTATCTCCTTTTACAAACCCATATGAAGAAAAACTATTCATTTAGGTTTGGTAGTCCTAAATCTTTTCAGGCGATTTAGGATGATGTGTTTTGTGGGAATGGGGGAGAGTGTATCAGACGTGGGGAGAGAAAGAAGCGTAAAAGGAATTTTAATAATTTGTAAAAAAGATAAGAAATATTTGAAAGTATTTTAATATAATGTGGGAATTTTGTAATTTTTTCTTTTATTAATCATAAAGCAATGGGCTTATAATGAACCACTACATAGAGTTGGTCCAAATTCAAAAAACCCGAGTGGCGGTCCAAAAGACCACCGACTCAGGTGATAATAAAGAGGACACAAGAAGCAACGGTTTCCTATAGGAGGAAATCCCTTCACCTCCTCCTGACCATTTGCAGTAATGTTTCAGTGGCATCCCGTTGAGAGTTTCCACCTCCTCTTCTTCAGAGTTTCTAACTATCTTCATCTGTATCTCTGTCGGTCTATGACAATCAACTATCAAAGGTGAGAGAAAATCTTTTTGTGATGTAACACCCCATAAAATTTTTGAAAAGTTCCTAAAATATATTGTGCGCACAACGCATTTTCCAAAGCTCTAATAGAAAATTCGAGATCAAATTTGCGATCAACTCAGAAAATTGAGTCAGAAAATGGTCTCTATTTGATTTAAGAGCAACCGAGTTGAAAAATAAAATTTCAATTTTTACCCAAAATAGTAGCAAATCCGCGCCCCTGGCGCGATGCGGAAAAGGTGCGAAGATACACTTGTATTTTTTTAGAAATTTCGACAGAAATTATGATTTTTGAAAAGTTACACATAAAACGCATTTGTTGGATGCGATTTATGTGCAATTTCGTGGAAAACAGTTTTTCATTGCGTTTTAAATTTTTCAATCAAAAAATTCATAGGTACGCGCTCAGTCCGCATCGCGAGTTACGCTATTATGAGGTGAATTTTATTCTTTTATTACGGGAAGGGCATTTTGATCCTTCCTGACCCATTTTTAAGTCCCAAAACGTGTTTTCAAGTATAAATTCATATGAAAGGGTTTCAAAACCCTTCTTTTCATAAGTTCTACGTAAAGGTTCCTAAGAGAAGAAAAATAGAAGAGTGGAGGGTTTCGAGCTCGGGTATGAATTCGTGAAGGAAAACTTGGTTATTCGTCGTTCCAGGTATGTAAAGGCTACCCAAAAGCATGAAATTGTTCTTCCATGTGTCAATGTAGAGTTAAAATGAAAAACAAATGTCTAGAAGTCTTGAATTATGATTTCTTGAAAGTTCTTGAATATTTGCATTAAATTCTTGGATATTATCTTGAGTTCTTGAATATATTTTTTAAACTATATTTTTATATCCTAAATTGATGATCATCATGCTTAAAGTTTACTGTATACTTACATATTTATGTGATTGTGATTAAACTCTTATAAATTCTCTCTATAAAGACTTGAATAATGACTTAGGGGATGTCTAAAACCTTGAATGTCTGAATGTGATGTCTGACTGAGTCTGAGTCTTGAGGAGAGTGTGTTGATGACTATGATAGCTGAAATTATTGCTGATAATGTTGAATGGGTGTATTTCCCTTAATGTTAATGGATTTATGAGCATGTTGGGTCTTGGGAGGAGTATTAGCACCAAAATGGGTAAGAGTGAGTCCCACTCGAACTCATTAACTACATGACTAGCGTAGAAGACGATTGGACCGTGAAAGTGGATGTTTCCTTTGTCCCCAAAGAGGACTTAACAGACTTTTAGATCCATTGACAAACTCGTCCTTTACCCCGGCAAAGTATTAGATGGATGTGACAATGACATCTCTTCGTTGTATCACTATCAGCTCATAGGTAGTGGTTGTCGGTTATAGAAACTCCCAGATAGGTTTCATGATGATAAAACTCCAATGTGATGTGATTGCTTGATGTTGATGAATAGTGAGGTAATAGGATCTTGTCCTTTACTCTGAGGTGAGGGTGATTGATTGATGAGAGATTGTATATTATTTTTTTCTTTAGCCCATTTTATATACAGTACATTTCATGTACTAACGTCCCTCTGGCGTTGCATCATTTTATGATATAGATTCGATAGACCGAGGACTTTAGCAGCCTAATCGTTGAGGTTTAGAACTTTTCGTATTTCCATAAAGTGGTGAGTCCTACCCTATGTTTGGAAGATGTTTATTTTTTTTTGATTGATAGATTTTTACTTGATTTTAGTCATAGCCTGTCATGGTGCCGTTACAGACAATAGTATGAGGCTTCGTAGATGTAGACGTTGATTTTTGATGTCGGGGGTTCTTTCCTTCTTCATTCTTTATATTGAGACTTTTGTTTGATATTCTATTTCTTCCATGATAGACTGAGATTGATAGTATTGAGCCCACAGATAGAATAGTATTATTATTATTATATTATTTTCTTCCGCTAATGAATTGACTGGACGAAGGCAATGAGACTAGATCGTCCACTCGGGGGCTAGCAATAGTTTTTGAGCATCAGGCACCTCTAGGGTCCCCTACCTGGCAAGTATGGGATGGTTGTGGCAACATCAGCATAATTGTTGTACGATCACTGACTCATAAGGAATTGTTATCGAATAAGAGAAACTCTCAGAAAATTTTTATCTTAAATACTTTGAGTCGAGATATGATGAGATGAGATGTGATGTGATGTGATCGGATGAGATGTGATGGGATGAGATGTGATGTGATGCGATGAGGCCTTCTGATGTGAGTCTGATTTGATAATGAGTTGATTGGTAGATGAGTCACTTGTCTACCCTTTATTCTTTCTTTAGATAGACATTTGACATGTTGATTGATTTCTATATTGAGTTGTTATTGTTTTTACTATTATTCTACCTATTTTGGTTTTACTCAGCTATTTTACATATCAGTACATTCCAAGTACTGACGTCCCCTTTATTATGATCTAGATACACAGGATAGAGGTCATCAGCAGGTGAACCGTTGAGGACCTTTGAGTGTTTAGCAGATTACTGAGCCTCCCTTACTTCAGAGGATTCATTGCATTATTTTCATCATGCTTTAGAGTTTAAAACTTGCTTATTTTTTATGTTGGATGGAGGTAGCCATGGACCTGTCATTGGCACCACATAATAGTGATAGAAGCTTCATAGACTAAAGTCATTGATATTTGAACTTGTGAGCTAGTTTCTTTCCATTAGCCTTTATTTATTATTACTGTTTAGACTATGATGTGCCCATTTTTCTCATTTATCTTCCACTGATTAGTAATATTGTTGAGTGGATGAATGTGATGAGGCCAAGTGGTTCACTTGGGGACTAGTAATAGTCTTTGGGTGCCAGCCACGTCTTTGGTCCCCTCCCGGGGCATGACAAACTTGGTACTAATTTGCTTGACAAGTAGTGTGATTAAACTTTGACGAAATGGATCACTTAAATAAAATTTTCAAAAATTATACTACTACAAATGCTAATTAATGTAATGTTTATTTTCTACTATATATAAAAAGGAGTTTGAGCTGCCCAAGATTGAGGGTATATACGTAATTTTTTTATGGTTTTTTTATTTTAATTTGTTTGTCTTATTTTTATTGTTTTGTATATTTTAAAAACTGTATAAACTAAAAAATACTACTGATCATGATAATTACTGACTTAAAATAGTTCTAAAAAGTACCGGTAAATTATTTAAACATTCTAATATTTAAAAATATTCAAAACAAACTGATTAAAATTGTAATATTTAAAAATTCAGGTAATTATCAATAAGTTATTCTAAAAGTGAAGAAATAAATTATTTTAAACTATTTAAATAACAAAACACAAAAGTATGAAATTTTTTAAAAAGTCAAGCCAAAATTGCGTGCCAACAATATGTATATTCTTTATTGGCTTCAATTTTTGTTTGCGTGTATGTATGCATGCTTGGAATGAATATATATGTTTATTCAAAAATTAAAGGATCTTTCAGAATACGATTCTATAGCCCATAACCAAAAGAACTATAAATTGATATTCAAAGTAAATATTTTATAATTTGATTATATTATAATAGAAAATGTGAACGTATTAATTATAATGCACATCGAGATAAATACGACGTGGACATGAATTTAAAATTGAGATATTTTTTTTCTAAACTTAGTTATTCTTTTTCTTGACAATTAGAAGAACATAGAATCATCAACACGGGTTGTGCTGCAATAGTGAGATTGCTCAATTCTTAATCATATCAAATAAACTTGATGATATGGGATAACAATATTTATGTAATTATCAATAATTATGCTCAACGATATAAGTTACACATGTAATAATTTATTTATTTTATACACTTTTTATTAATTGACGTGATACACACGTGCATTGACTAGTTGCTAAAAGGACTAGACGACTCACTTTATTGATAAAAAGTAGAATACTTATAGATGCAAAGTCCAAAATAGAAGCAGATTAAAATACAATAAAAAGAATTAGAAAAGTAGAAAGTCCACAACCCTTCTAGAAAAATTAGCTCGAAAACCCTTCACAACTATTTTAGCAGAGGATATCCATGGTCAGCTACCATCTTGAAATCCCCATAATGCTGTTGATTTTTAGTCGCCGAGGATGGGAGATGTATAACTTGAGTTGCTGAAATAAGTTTCAGCAAGTATCTTTGAGTCGACCTTCTCTTCACATCCTTTAATTATTGACATTGATATTTTCCCCATTTTAGATCTACATAGCAAGTACTTTGGTTAAACATTTTCTCTGTGATAACATGAGTAAGTTCATACCTCTTTTCTTAGATCTAAATCTGCTAGGTTGAATCCTACAATAAAATTAATATCATTATTTGAGCTTAGATCTTCAAAAAAGGATTCTAACTTATACTTTTTTTTGGAGAGGGGGTGGGTGGGTTAACAGGGGCCATAGGCCTTATTTATCATAAATCAGGAAAAAAAAGTCTTCTTTTAACATAAATAAAAGGGTTCGGATCGGCCCAATTTATGTCAAAGGCAATATCCCTAACAAATGATGCCTCTTCACTTTCTTATTCTTTGACTTCTCGAATACTCCTCCACAAATGATGTATCTGGAAGTCCTCTAGAATAGTGTGTTCTTCCTTGTTCGCTTTTGGGTTATCAACCTCCCTGGCGGCGAGTCTCATCTGGTGCATCATCCATGCGTTCATATCTTCCTCATGCACAGGTATATGTTTTGCATGTGCCCTTCTTGTTTCCCTTTTCTTGCTGATTTAGACATTTTCATCCAGTGTGCAGCTCCACTGTACGGGTAGAAAGGGTCTGAGCCTACCTTTTGTTGCTGGATCTTTGGGTATGTACTTCATTCCTGCTTTCCTTATTTCTCCCCGCACTCCAAATCTTAATGTTCTTTCCAAATGTTGTCCAGATGTCAAAGCAGTGGAGATGCTCGAGATTCTCATGTCTTCTACCTTTAAGGTTTCATTTCAGGAGTAAGTATTACTGTTTCCAACCTTCCTCAGTACCCTACTCTCATCATGACTTATAACAGTTTCTTGCACGTGTCTTCAATTCTTGCACGTGTCTTACAATCCTACACTAATCATGACTTATAACATTTCTTGCACGTGCCTTAAAATTCTACTCTCACCATGACTCATAACATTTCTTGCACTCCAAATCTGCCACAAAATGAAAGTCGAAATAGCCTTGTACAGTGGTTTTAACTTAGCTGACAATCAACTTTCCATCATTTTTAACTATCACTTGAAGCTATAGGAGTGGAATCTATTTTCAATAACTGCAATAAAAGTTTCCCACACTTTTATACTGTGTGTTTTTATCAAATAGGAATTCCAATGTTGCCTTATGACTTATATAACTCTAATATTTAGTGACACATTAATTAATTGTACAATAAACAGTTTTTAATGTTTATGATATATACTATTATTTGATGGATCATTAATGTGAGTTATGATAGCTACACATAATTTTATGTTATATATTGTTTCCATATATTATAACATTAACAACTTATCATACTTTAGTACTATATAAGAAGAGGTAGTAAGGGGTATAGTATCAACATGCCTGCTTAGGGGAAAGGGGGGTATTTTAGTGATTTTAGTTCACAACCCTAACGCTTGCTCTACGTGGTTATATAGCGTGGCATGCATGTTTGCCCTTGCCGACTTTACCCTTCGCTCTTATCTGTTCGTATTGGAAAGAACATTTAGAGTTGTTCAACTCTTTGCTTTCCATCTCCTTCAACTGTTGCTGCAGCGGTAGGATAAGTGGTGCTTTCTATCTCCTTTTTAAATTTGTGTAGAATTGATGGTTTTGCTTTAATGGATTTACATTGAATCTCATCTATCATTCAAATTCAAAGTTTGGATGATTAATTAATTGTGGTTTTTTGTTCTATTGTTGTTTAACCATCTCTTTCTAAAAAGTCATACCAGTACCACCTTAAAATATTGTACACAACACTTGCCCCTTGCTTCTATGAGGCCAATGTTGGTTAATCTTTAGGATTATCGTCGATTTTCTAGCCGATGTAATCAGTTTGTGATTTTCTTGTTATAATGAATTTGCTTGTCAATTTTAGTTAGAGTAATTGCGGTAATTTTACTGGTCTCATCTCTTCTTTATGTTAAATTCCTTTTTTATCTATGAATATTTTTGGTTCTATTCTAATGAATCTTTATTTCATGGGTATCTAATTCTATTGGATCCTTGAATCTTGTCTTTTAGTTTAATATTCTTATTGGTTGCTTTATTGGATTTTTAGTTATGTTAATTGTCTATAAATTCTAACTTGAGGGCATATTAGATATTTTTCTATTTCTTGCACATGTCTTCAATTCTGCAATTGAGCAACACGTATCCTTCAGATCATGTAATTAAAACTTTACATCAGCTAGATGCTAATAAAAATAGCTTCGGCACTTATATGTTATTGTCTATAAATTCTAATTTGAGGGCATAATGGATATTTTTCTATTTCTTGCACGTGTCTTCAATTCTGCAATTGAACAACACGTGTCCTTGAGATCACGCAAGTAAAACTCCACATCAACGCTTAGATCCTAATAAAAAAGAAGCTTCAACACTTGTATGTTAATTATCTATAAATTCTAACTTGAGGGCATATTAGACATTTTTCTAATTTTTGCACGTGTCTTCAATTCTGCAATTGAACAACACGTGTGTCCTTCATATCATGCAAGTAAAACTCTGCATCAGCTCTTGGATGCTAATAAAAAAGGCTTCAACACTTGTCTGTTAATTGTTTATAAAACTTGAGGGCATATTGGACATTTTTCTATTTCTTGAACGTGTCTTCAATTCTGCAATTAAACAACACGTGTATCTTTCATATCATGCAAGTAAAACTCTGCATCAGCTCTTAGATGCTAATAAAAAAGGCTTCGACACTTGTATGTTAATTATCTATAAATTCTAACTTGAGGGCATATCGAATATTTTTTCTATTTCTTGCACATGGCTTCAATTCTGTAATTGAACAACATGTGTCCTTCAGATTATGCAAGTAAAACTCCGTATCAGCACTTAGATGCTAATAAAAAAGGGCCCAACACTTGGATATTAATTGTCTATAAATTCTAACTTGAGGGCATATTGGATATTTTTCTATTTCTTGCACATGTGTCTTCAATTCTGCAATTGAACAACACGTGTCCTTGAGATCACGCAAGTAAAACTCTACATCAACGCTTAGATCCTAACAAAAAAAGGCTTCAACACTTGTATGTTAATTATCTATAAATTTTAACTTGAGGGCATATTGGACATTTTTCTAATTTTTGCATATGTCTTCAATTCTGCAATTGAATAACACGTGCGTCCTTCATATCATGGAAGTAAAACTCAGCATCAGCTCTTAGATGCTAATAAAAAAGGCTTTAACACTTTTCTGTTAATTGTCTATAACTCCTAACTTGAGGGCATATTGGACTTTTTTTGTTTCTTGCACGTGTCTTCAATTTTGCAATTGAACAACATGCGTGTCTTTCATATCATGCAAGTAAAACTCCGCATCAGCTCTTACATACTAATAAAAAAGGCTTCGACACTTGTATGTTAATTATCTATAAATTCTAATTTGAGGGCATATTGGACATTTTTTCCATTTCTTGCACATGTCTTCAATTCTGCAATTGAACAACATGTGTCCTTCAGATCATGCAAGTAAAACTCCACATCAGCTCTTAGATGCTAATAAAAAAGGCTTCGACATTTGTATGATAATTGTCTATAAATTTTAACTTGAGGCATATTGGATATTTTTTTATTTCTTTCATGTGTCTTCAATTCTGCAATTGAACAACACATGTCCTTCAGATCATGCAAGTAAAACTCCACATCAGCTCTTAGATGCTAATAAAAAAGGCTTCGGCTTTGTTCTTGAGAAATTGTGTTGTTTATCTTCTCTTATATAGTTGTATATTCATTATGTATGTTTGAAGAAAATTATTTCTTTTGCAATTTTTGTCTAGAACTCCTACTAATATTATTGACTTTACCCTGAAAATCATTGAAGAGGACTTTAAGATTAGGGTTCTCACACATCGATTTTAGTTTCAATAAGTATGAGTATGCCATTTTTAAGTTCTTTTTTTAATTAACTTTGGATCCACGACCTGATTTTTATTCAATCAGCAAATCACAAAACATGAGCGGGCGGAGGCCCAATTTATAATGGTCCAACTTAAATCGGTGTACCCGACTTTAAGAGGATAAAGAAATGCCCCTAGGGCTACTTTCCTAAAGTGGGGCACCTAACACTTTCATTTCTCTTTTCCGCGGTTGTTGATGTCTCTTTGGTTGCCTTCTCGATAGTTCCTCTTCCATTTTTAAGTTTACAATTACTTTAATTATTGTATTTAACAAGTTAAACGAATTTGTATGTTTCTTTAATTAGGGTGTTTAATGCTTTCAAAATTTCATGAATTTGTAAAAGTTTTGAGTAAAATTTTTAGCGATTTTCTCCTCTTTTTTTTCATATTTTTTTGGTAGAGCTTCATGTTTCATGTTACTTTCTCTGTTGTCGAAGCTACCTCAAAATGAGACAAGAGCTTATCCAATGAAGTGTTTGCAGTATCATGTATTGAATTTTTCTTTCATTCATTCTTCAGTGGTTGATCTCTGGTGGATTCTCCATTGAAAAATGCCGACAAGGGCGTAAAACCTATTATCTCTGCTATACTAAGTACGCTTCTAATCGATTTTTCAGTTACTTTCTGACTCCTTCACGCTCAAACATCCTCAAGAGGATTTCCAATTTCTACAGTGGCAGCTCAACATCAGTTATGGATGTCGTAGAAAGACTTGTCTCCCCCTTTCCTTTCCTTTCCTCGGTTGTATCTTCTATGTAAGTCCCCTAAAATCTCTTCTTCTTTTTTTTTCTAATTAAATTTTGGGCCACCAGCCCATTTTATTCAAAACATCCAAGTCCAATTACATCATGACCCGCAGGCCCAGTCTAGAAAGCTGACACCGACCCTAAAAATATAGGGTGTTCTAGAGCTCACTATCTGATTCTTTCCTTTTCTGAGCCTTTCATAGGAAAACCTTTTTCTGGTTGTCGAAGATCGTACTTATGTCATCCTTCTCTTCAACATGTTTCACCTGTAAGTTCCTCATCTTATCCTTATCTCTCAATTGTGTGTTCTATCATTTGAGTTAATGCTCAGAAATGCACTTAATGTATTTGCTTATTTGATTTTCATAGTTGAATTTTTAGGTGTGAGTTTTTTTTACTTGAACTATTACCAATATAGTTTGAACTATTACCAATGTAGTTTGCTTATTCATAAAAAATGCTTCCAACCTTATCTGAGATGCTTAGAAGAACTTAGCAAATTCTCTATATTATTGTTAGGCATCCAGAGCAGTTAATGTCTTGGAGGACATTATTGACTGCATATTTCTAAATTTGCATTGCATCTACAAGAACTCAGAATATAGGCAACCTAAAGCACAGGTAGCTATTTTATTAATCTGAAATAGTGCATACAATCTTTTTTAACCGGTAAAGTTGGCAAAGTTGTCTTCATGTGACCAAGAGGTCACGGGATTAGTTGTGGAATGCCTCTTGTAGAAATGTAGGGTAACCTTGCACATAGAAAGGGTTTTAGTGTATCGAATTGTTTTTTTGAAACATGTAAATTTTTAGGCAGAATTCAAGTTAAACTAGTTATATATATATGATTTCATGGATCAAACGTCTAAACAACGTAATTCTTGATATGTGAGGGAGGATCATATGCATTTTTCGACGATACAGTTCAAAATCTGAAATTTCTTGAGTAGCTTGAGGTATCTAGCTAAGTTTAAAGTGTCAAAATATCATAAAAACATAAGTCATAAGTATAACCAAGACTCATTATATGTACAACATCATATATTACTAAAAGCGGAAACAAAAAAAGTTAAAAATTAAAATATCAAAATAATCCTATAAAGTTGAGTTATTGCAACAATACCATTATAAGATATTGCATTTTTAAATTAATTAATTATAATTGCTTTTTCCTACTTTTTAATTACTTACTCCGTAATCCCTATCTTTCTACTAGCACACGTTGAATATATTTATGTTTAATAATCAATTGAATTCCTATTTTAGTGATCCTCATTCACTATAGGTGTGAGTGAATAAGAAGTTTAATGGATAATAACAATGCCTAATAATTAGTACACGTTGCTAATAATGCTCCACATTTTTTGCCTTTATGATGAAATATGCTAATAAGTACTATCTTATTTATAGGCAATAATACATGTTCCCTTCTTTATGTGATGGTAAATGCTAATAATACCTTTTGCAACCTATTCAAATTCCTAAAACAAGATCCACACGTTGTTGCCTTATTTAAAGTTAAGCAAAATGTTGATAGTTTCTTTTACAACAATTTCATAATTTGTAGATACACTTTTTGGTTACCTTAATTAATGCTATATCTAATGCTAATAATATAATTTACAATCTTTTAAAATTTTTTTTTCCATCAATCTCGGATGGAGCCAAAGATTGACTATTTTTTGGCCTTGGAGTATGATGGAATAAAGCAAA
>JAOTQJ010095552.1:0-11806 GCA_025642045.1 Solanum sejunctum
AGACTCAAAAGTTATGGATGGGATTAACTTAGGATAAGAGTAGCAAAGAATGAACTTAGCTTATACTTAGACCCAAATTGTGAAGGAAAAGGGATTCTTCGTTTCTTTATTTTTTTTCAAACGTACAACATTGACTATGTTTAACCAACTCATGCCAAGAGATAGAAAATCTTTATATACCTCGATTTCTTTCTCCAACTAACTCCAACGCAAGACCAATCCAATTTATGCTTCCGGATGTCCAATGTCCAACGCAACACCAATGATTGACAACCATATCGGGTTTTAAATCCTAACTCTCTAGTTCCAAATTTTATAAAAAATTTTGGCAGACCCTTAAAATACGCCGCCAAGAGAATTCAACTCGGCTCAAATAATCAACAACAACAACAATAACCTACAACATCAATAAACCCTCTCCAATACCATCACAATATCAAAACACCACAAAACGCTATTAAGACATAATTGGTAAAATAGGGCAGCATTTATACAAGTACATATCTACCATATTCAATCCTTCCTATATACTCTAAGAATAATAATACACACTCCAACGCCCAACGCAAACTCCCAACATTAAAACATAACATTATACTTTCAATGAGGCTCCAATTCAAGATAACCTTCATGTAAACATTCATATAGTTTCCCAACACTTCTTCCACCCTACAAGAACTATTTTCATGACAAATAAAAATAAACACATGACTATAAAATGATATATCTTCATATGCAAACTTATCCTCAATTCCAACCCCAAATTCGAAATTCACAATTCAGACTAACAACCAACCCTTTTATCATGTTTTACCTTCTATTCAACACATCCCTAACACCCCCGCAATCTTTAATTAACATAAATGAAGCTAGAAATTAACATACCTTTCAAGCTCTTTACTAGATCCAAATATTTCTAGCCATCAAACCAAGTGTTTTCTTGAGCAACTAACGCCTCTACGCCACTTATGGGATCCAATATACCAAACATAAAGTGTCAAATAATTGAAAACTCAAAAAAATGCAATTTTTTTCTTGGCACTGTAGCAACCCAGAGGATTTTACAGCTTTCAGGTTGCTTCTTTTTTTTTTTCACTAAGTGTAGAAGTCTCTTCTTGTACAAGAGATAAGTTCACACATATATATAGGCAAACATCTCCTACATGGACCAATTAGAAATAGCCACACATATGACCCCAGAACAATTTAATCTTAAGGACTAAACTTAGAATAAAATTTACATTTGGTCCCAAACTTTACCAAATCGAACCAATTAAGGATTTACAAGTTCTAACTTACGGGGTCTAACAACATCCACAGGAATTACACAAACTTATGCAACCTTACAACCTCCCTCTACACTTTATAAGGACTCATAATTGTCAACTAAAGTGTAAAACTTAATTCACATAACCCTCTTGGTACCACAACCACCATCTCCACCTTGGGAGACAATCTCCACTCTATCATATTCTCACCCAAAACTTCCAACTCTAATAAGGTGGAATCAAGGCATTGATTAAACTAGACCTCCCATCAACTCAAGAAGATTTGGAACCACCAATAACACTATACCACCATTCTCTACTTCCTTCAACCTAACTCCCTATCTATCCAACCAATGGACTCTACTAGGCATCTCCTTACCACCATCATCCATACACACTAGGCTACCTAGAGCACCAACCACAATAATAGCCTTACCGGAAAAACCAATGCACACTCATACCATAATCCCTAAGGAGGTTTAACAACCTTCTTGATATCCTCAACTCACAGCTATCATATTTAGCAACCAATCCTCCAAATGATTCAATGGCTCTAAATAAATCAATACCTCATCACTAGAAAGTACAACAAACATATCAAGGTAGGGTTTTAAGACCCTATTCTAAAGACCCATAATCATAGCCAACGAATAAATCAACCAACCAACTCCACCGATACTAATATGCTCACTTAGAGAGAAAGCTTAACTAAAGAAAAATCTTAGTGAAGTGACTAACCCTTTGTAATTGACCACATAGCTCAACCATCCTACTATAGCCTTACGAGTTCTATACTTATTGGAAACATGCTATGCAAGTAACCCAAACTACCCAAACACCCCTAACACAACAAGCTAAGTCATCATCCCACAAAAACACTTATAACATACATATACAAACTTTTAGGCTTAATGGCCAAAACATAATTTCATTGTCTATATACTTATGCATAGGAATAGCCCATTCATACACAAAATGGTGCAAGCATCCAAAATACTTAAAGACCCAAAATCAAAGACATGTATGTGATCACAATATCATCATGACAACCTTTTATCAAAATCATATCATAAAACGAAATTGGGCTTACCCATAACATAATTTTAAAAATAATCTGTGTACATGAATGCATATGCTATGAGCAATGAGGTAATGCCTTGGGTAATTAATACTACATTTAGAGATCAACATTTATAATATAAGTTGAAGTGAAAACATAATTAATTCCATATTTAAATCCATACTGTAATCTCTCATGCATAAAGAATTTCCAATGGGGGACATGCACACTTATAACTTCATAAATCTAATGTGAATCCTCATATAACAGTTTAAATTACATTAAAATCATCAAATAAACACTACCCATGCATCAATAGAATTTTAGGAATCATAATATTTGAATGCCAAATTAAAATAAGTAAAATCCATATAGGTTTTCTTGAAAATAAATTTTTGAAAATGGTTTAACTTCATACTTCCATAATCATATATAATTTCATGAATGCATAACATACTTGATAGGTATATTCATAATGAAGTCACTTCACTTGTAAAACATGTACATATTTTGACATTTCTTGACTTAGCATTTCATCAAACACTTGGTGGGCACATATGAGGACATGTTCAGATCATGCAAAATGCAAGAGTATAGATCATGAAATAGTGAAATCAATGCATCTTAAAATCATGTAAATCAGCCCACCAACATCATGGAAAAACCCCATCATGGTTTACTTGTAAATCATATCAAAACATCACAATAATTCAAAGATTTCATAGCTCGAATCATGTAAAGTCTCAATAGACAAAGATTAGCTCATAGTATAAGCTCAAAATAAATATTCATGCATAATCAATAATATTTGAACCCCCCCCAACATATGTTATACTCATATTTCATCATAATAGGTACCCAATAGGAAATACAACTTGAAATCATGCAATTAAATAAAATAAGAAGATTGGACTCCATGGATGAAAGGAACCCATGAATGAAACCCACATACATATGAATCCTACTAGCACCAAGGGATAACACAAGAAATAGCAACACCCGAACCTATCAAATCACCCTACTCACAACCTTTGGTAAAAGCCCACTAAACCTAAGAGGTTCCTCATATCGGATGAAGTCTAAGGTCTAGGCTAATCTCTAATCACCTTCGTCTTACTAAGGTCCACCCTATATAATCACTCGGCACCTCCCAACCTAGGAAGGCAACCTCTTACCACCAAAATTCCCATCAATACTATTTAACATCCAACCTTCTTCCTTAAACATATAATACTACCCTCAAATGATTCACATGCACTAACTCATTAGGGAATGAACCACATTATCACCACCAAACCCACCATAAACCTATTAGGGTAAGGACTAGAGATCTTACTCATGAGACTTATAGGCATAACTAGCGCATTAGTCAAACCAAAGGACACTAACCCAAAATTCAAAATATCGGAAAGGA
This sequence comes from Solanum sejunctum, assembly GCA_025642045.1. Taxonomy (NCBI): domain Eukaryota; kingdom Viridiplantae; phylum Streptophyta; class Magnoliopsida; order Solanales; family Solanaceae; genus Solanum; species Solanum sejunctum. The sequence goes on from JAOTQJ010095552.1 coordinate 3,743, forward strand.
TATTCAAAGACTCATACACCACCAACAATAATTCTATAGACAAAACAAGTTAGGCTCAACACCTCCATTTCTCAGAAGATGACAAATGGAACACATTAGAGACCAATTTTACCTTAGGGCATGAAATGGACCTACCTCTCTTGCTAACATTTAAGAACCTCACACTCAAAGGCAGGATCACTAGGGAATTTGGGCTACCTCTATAGGTTCTACCATCCATGAAGACACAAAATGCATACAACCATTCCATCCCTATAATGACATCAAAATCTACCATACCAACTCCAAAAAGCCATAAATCAAGACTTAATGCAATACAAACCCAGGTCGACACCTATGAACTTTCTAGCAAAAGCATGTCCAATAAAAATAATAGACACCAAAGATCCACACAATCACTTGGGCACACAAGAAGCCCCACCATCAACTACAAGAATAGAGAAGAAATAGTGAAACTCAGATCCATCAAATCAAAACCTTCTAATTAGCTTCCTTCACCTTCCTTTTTGAAGCGGCACGATCAACTAGAAGAGCAAAGAACATTCGCTAGAGAGGAAAATGCTATCTGACTTCTAAAGAGATAGACCATGAAAAAGGGAAATATTTCCTATAACGTCTCGTAGCCTCCTACTCATCATTGTGGTGCACAACAGAACCATAAAATAAGACTCTAATCGACACGGTATGTTGGACTCCAAGGATCTATCAACCTATTACTCTGATACCATCCATGTCACGATCCAGGTCTAGGGCCTAGATGTGATCGGCGAATAGGGAACCCGAAGGAACCCCAAACAAATATCATAGCATACCATTTCACATCCTTGGTCGTAGAAGCAATATAAAGCATCATTAGAACATGAACAAGTGAAAATGGGACTAAGGGAGAAAGAGAGAGTATAATATTTAAATAACATAGATGAGTCAAAGCTCAAACGTAATACATAACTTGTCCAACAACACCTCTAAACATAGATGCTTAGCAAGGGCCAAGACAAAGCAACCGAGCTCACCCTCATAGGAAAAATATCAATGAAGAAGAAGGAATCAATATATAATATAAGGAACATAGACCAACATCCCAAGAATGGAGGACTCACTAATAAGCTTGAGTGAAGCTGTACTAGCCACGTGGGTGGAGAGGCTCAAGTGGGGCTCCAGTTTCTATATGGTCATATCATGTAGTCATAAAGTATGTGTTAGTACATTGGAGTGTACTAAGTATGTGGGATGCACTGCAACAAGAGATAGGCTTTATGCTCAACATGCATAATAATAGGCAATAGGCATAATATAGCAAGAAGGCATGTATGATCAACGTATAAGTAAAACGTGCTTAAGTAATCCATGCTCATACAAAACATCATATGGGTATAAGAGACCAAACTAGATTTCCAAGGTATAAACTACTTAGGGTTAGTGATGTTGTCGCCCCATCACCTAGCTGGATGAGTACGAACCCTCATCTCAGTTGGTGATAATGCCGCCCTATCACCTAGGTAGATGAGTATGAACCCCCATCTCTATTGATGAGTATAAACCCCCATCTCAATTAGTAATGATGCCGTCCCATCATTAGGTGGAGAAGTACGAACTCTTCCCTCGATTACCTGGGCTCTTGTCCCCCCGGATCGGGCATGGTCTAATGCAACACTTTATATAGAGTTTATCATATGCATAAGCTCATTTTATCATCATATAGTTAATTATATCATATACATAAGATCTTTTCAGCATCACATCATTCATATTATATCTCATGCTTTGAGCCTTCATTTCCTTAAGAAACCATAACCGGACATTTTATCAAACACCTTAGGCATTTGTAAGAGGGGTAAAAGACCATGAAATTTAGAGATGAAATCATGCAAGAAAATCTATTGTGAAACCATCAATCAACACCTTGCAACACCCCCAAAACATTCACATCAAAACCCCACATCAAATCCAATGTTAGATCCAAATTTTAGAGATCAAAACATGCTAAAACGGTTATACTTTCATGAACTAAAATAACTGCTCAATATACAAGACCCACATGAAAATTCAACTTTAAATCATGTATTATTAAGTAAAAGAGAGTTTAGACACCATGGGTGGAAGGACCCAATGGTTCAACACAAAATACCTTAGTTTTTGGAGAAACGTTGAAGAAGGCTTTAATGGGGACTTGAATCTTGAGTGAAATCCTTAAGATTGGTCTTGATTTTTGGGACTTGAATTTGGGAGTAAATATTTGGCTAAGTGTTTTGGTGAGTGTTGGAGAATGTTTAGGATGATATGAGGGTGAAATAGGGCTAAGTATATATATATATATTTTCAAGTGTGGGAAAACTTAGGTCCAAGACTTAAAAGTCTTGAACCAAGTTCAAGAGAAAATAGGACCAAAATGGACTGCTCACTGGAATTGCATTTTCTGCACAAATGAGTTCCACAAAAATGATCATAACTCCTTCATCCAAACTCGAAATGAGGTGAAATCAAGTGCGTCTGAAAGCTACCTCAAGGAGCTTTAATTGATAGGTCGTGGGACACCTAATTCTTTATGTGCTAAGAGATATGTCCCTTCAAACTTGACCATCCTAAATCACATTTTTTGTGATTTTCAGATTTTGATACGGTTGCTCTACATTTCAAGTTAGACAAATTTCTCACTAAATTTGACCCTCTAAACAAAAATATAAAGTCAGATATTTTAAATAATGGATGAAGTTTTAGAAAAATTACAATTTCGGGCACTTCCGAGGCACATTTTTGGCCACCTTTTGGGGTCGTTTTAATATCTCCCCCTTTGGAACATTCGTCCCTGAATATCAAAAAAACGTACAAGAGAAGCATAATCATAAATAGATCAGCCCCAGCAAGAATGAATCAATACACTTTTAAAACACTATTTTTGAAACCTCGGCATAAGTGTAAAATCATCATAAACTTGCCAACTTAAATATGAATGTATATGAATGATATAAAAGCTGAAACATAATACTTGGAATCATAGAAAAGATTTGACATGTCATCATAAGCTTGAATATAATAAAAGAGATATGAATATTGCTCCTCCATTCCCACTCCAGCTTCCCGAGAGACACATACGAATAGATAACTCTTCCAAAGGTCCTTAATGAACATCACATCCCCATTAATCAACCTCTCCACTCATCCATCCAATACCTCTACTGGCACATCCTTTCAAGACAACTTATCCTTCAACTCACCCGCAACTTCAAAGAGTTCTATAATACTAGAGTCACCAACACATCCCATCCACCTAGAAGCATGAAAAATTGGGCAAACTATATCTACATCCATAGGCAAATCCCTAAACTTACACAACCTTACCAACCTTCCTCTACACTCTATAAGGACTCATAATTTTTAACTCAAGTGTAAACATTAAATTCACCTAACCCACTTGGTACCATAGCCACCATCTCCCCCTTTGGAGACAACCTCCACTCTATCGTCTTCTCACCCAAAACTTCCAACTCTAATAAGGTAGAATGAAGGCCTTGCTTAAACTAGACCCCCCTCAACCAAAGAAGATTTGGAACCACTAAGAATACTATACCACCATTCTCTACTTCCTTCAACCTAACTCCCTACAGAGCCGACCGATGGACTTTACTAGGCATCTCCTTACCACTATCATCGACACACACTAGGCTACCTAGAACACCAACCACAATACTAGCCTTACCGGAAAAACCAATGCACACTCATACCACAATCCCTAAGGAGTTGTAACAACCTTCTTTTTGTCCTCAACTCACACCTATCATATTTAGCAACCAATCCTCCAAATGATTCACAATCTCTAAATAAATCAATACCTCATCACTTGAAAACACCACAAACATACCTAGGTAGGGTTTTAAGACCCTATTCTAAAGACCCATAATCATAGCCAATGCATAAATCAACCAAGCAACTCCACCGATACTAATAATGCTCACTTGGGGGAAAAGCTCAACCAAAGATCAATCTTAGTGAAGCGACTAACACTTTGTTACTGACCACATAGGTCAACCATCCTATTACAGCCTTACAGGTTCTACACATATTGGAATTATGCTACGCAAGTAGCCCAAACTACCCCAAGACCCCTAACACAACAAGCTAAGTCATTATCCCACAAAAACACTTATAATATACATGTACATACTTTCAAAGAGGCAATAGTTATTTTCCAAATCATTTCAACGCATTCTTAGGCTTACAGGCCAAAATATAATTTCATAGTCTATATACTCATGCATAGGAATAGCCCATTCATATACAAAATGGTGCAAGCATCCAAAATATTTAAAGAGCCAAAATCAAGGACATATATGTGATCACAATATTGTCATAACTAACCTTTTGTCAAAATCATATCATAAAACGAAATTGGGCTTACCCATAACATAATTTTCAAAATAATCTGTGCACATGAATGCATATTAAATGAATGATAAGAAAATGACATAGGTAATTGAGACTCCATTTAAAGATCAACATTTATAATATGAAGTTTCAGCGAAAACATAATTAATTTCATATTTAAATCTATAGTGTAATCTCTCATGCATAAATAATTTCAAAAGGGGGACATGCATACTTATAACTTCATAAGCAAAATATGAATCCTTATATAACAGTTTAAATCACCTTAAAATCATCAAATAAACACTACCCATATATCAACAGAATTTTAGGAATAATAATATTCAAATCCCAAACTAAAATATGTAAAATCCATGTAGGTTTTCTTGAAAATAATTTTTTGAAAATGGCTTAACTTCATACTTGCATAGTCATAGATAATTTCATGAATGCATAACATACTTGAAAGCCTATATTCATCATGAATTCACTTGACTTGTAAAATATGTACATATCTTGACAATTCTTAACTTGGCATTTCATCAAACACTTGGTGGGCATATATGATAACATGTTCAGATCATGCAAAATACAAGAGTATAGATCATGAAATAGTTAAATAATGCATCTTAAAGTCATGTAAATCAGTCCACCAATATTATGGTAATACCCCATCATGGTTTACTTGTAAATCATATAAAAACATCACAATAGTTCATAGATTTCATAGCTTGAATCATGTAGAGTCTCAATAGACAGATTAGCTCATAGTATAAGCTCAAAATATATATTCATCCATAATCAAAAATATTTGAAAACCCCCCAACATATTTTATACTCATATTTCATAATAATAGGTACCCGTAAGAAATACAACTTGAAATCATGCAATTAAATAAAATAGGAAGATTACACTCCATGGGTGAAAGGAACCTATGAATGAAACCCATATACACATGAATCCTACTAGCACCAAGGGATAACAGAAGAATAGAAACTCCGGGACCTATCAAATCACCCTATTTACAACCTTCGGTAATAGCCCACTAAACCCAACAAGCTCCTAATATTGGATGAAGTCCAACATCTAGGCTAATCTCTAATAACCTTAGTCTTACTAAGGTCCACCTTGTACCATCACTAGGCACCTCCTAACCTAGGAAGGCAACCTCTTACCACCGAAATTCCCATCTCTCCTATTTAGCACCCAAATATCTTTCTTAAACTTGTAATACTACCCTCAGATGATTCATATGCACTATTCATTAGGGAACAAAACACATTATCACCACCAAACCCACCATAAACCTATTAGGGTATGGACTAGAGATCTTACTCACGAGACTTATAGGCATAACCGATGTATTAGTCAAACCAAAGGACACTATCCCAAAATTTAAAATATCTGAAAGGACATTGAAATCCTCATCCACCAACTTCAAAAAGTCTATAGACAAAACAACTTAGAGACCAATTGTACCTTAGGGAATGAAATGGACGTACCTTCCTTGCTACTATTTAACAACCTCCCACTCAAAGACGGGCTCATTAGGGAATGGAGGCTACCTCTATGGGTTCTACCATCCACGAAGACACAAAATGCATGCAACCATTCTATCCCTATAATGACAATAAAATCTACCATACCAACTCCAACAAGCCAGAAAGCAAGACCTAACGCAATACAAACCTGGGTCAACACCTATGAACTTTCTAGCAACAACATATACAATAAAGAGAATAGACACCAAAGATCCACACAATCACTTGGGCACATAAGAAGCCCCACCATCAACTACAAGAATAGAGAAGAAATGATGAAACTTAGATCCGTCAAAATCAAAACATTCTAATTACCTTCATTCGCCTTCCTCTTTGAAGCGACATAATCAACTAGACGAGCAAAGAATATTCAATAGAGAGGAAAGCCCTATCTCACTTCTAAAGTATGACATAGACCATAAAGAAGGAAAACATTTCCTAAAACATCTCATAGCCTCCTACTCATAGTTGTGGCGCACAACACAATCATGAATAAGAAACATGAAAAAAGGGAAATGGAACTAAGGTAGAAAGAGAGAGTGTAATACTTAAATAACATAGGTGTGTCAAAGATCAAACTTAATACATAATTTGTACAACAACACCTCTAAACACAAACACTTAGTGGGGGCCAAGACAAAGCAACTAGGCTTACCCTCATGGTAAAAATGGCAATAAAGAAGAAGGAATCAAGACATAAAATAAGAAACATAGACCAATATCCCCAGAATCGAGGACTTACCTATAAGCTTGAGTGAAACTGCACTATCCACGTGGGTGGAGAGGCTCAAGCGGGGCTCTGGTTCCTATATGGTCATATCTTGTAGGCATAGAATATGCATTAGTAAATTGGAATGTACTAAGTATGTGGAATGCAATGCAATAAGAGATAAGCTTTATGATCTATATGTATAACAATAGGCAATAGGAATAATATAACAAGATGACATATATGATCAATCCATAAGTAAAACGTGCTTAAGTTGTCACGACCCAACCAAGGGACCGTGATTAGTGCCGATTGGGCACCCAAACAAACACTAAACTGGATTTCCAACTATAATAGCTAAAGAATCTATCAAAATTTCAGCAAAGTTTCCGTTTTACTAACTAACCAAACTTGCAAATAGCAACCCCAGCGTACAACAAATATCTATACACATATATATGTGGGCCGACAAGGTCACCACTACCGTAGAACCGCCTAACAAATGTATCATACATACGTAGTCATACCACATGCAATATCCTACACCCATATGTATCCACAAACCTCTATACATACGAACTGAATCATAGGATGGGACAGGGCCCTGTCATACCACTCGAATATACATAAATGCAAAATACAGAAAATAAGCGTACATGTATATACCGAAAATCTGCTCTTGAGGCAAAGGGAGCACTTCAATGGTAGACAGAGATCCTAAGAAGGTGGCTCTCTAGCTTATGCGTCAGTACCTGCGGGCATGAAAAGCAACCCATGAAGGAAGGGGGTCAGTACAAAATACGTATCGAATATGTAAAGCAGAAAGTACAAAATATAATTGAGAGTAATAATCCTAATAAAAATATATGAGTCAAACCTACATGCAAACATCAAAATGATTCTTTATTTAAAATATCAAAGTAATGCATATCGGACAGGAACGATGGAGACCTCCAAACATATTCCATACCATAGTATAACACCAGAAATTTCAAATCCCCAAAATCTCCAACACAAGTCCCAACTGTAGCATAAGTGAGCCGAGGCGAACAATGGACTAGCACTCATATCATTAGATAGGTGAGCCCAGGCGAACAGCGGCCAAGCACTCACGTATCGTAATGTGTAGAGGTTATCATGCCCGATAAGTGAGCCGAGGCGAATAGAGGCCAAGCACTCACGTAAGACGGGGCGAATAAGGCCCAGCACCCATACATCATGATGCTAACACATCCCAAGCCTAGCTCCTTATGTCTCCAATCTAAGCAAAGCCGGCCCATGGGCAAACTAACCCGCAATATCCAACCTACTTCGGAATATGTATATACATATAGTTATACCTATACACGATAATAACCAGCCTGGAAATCGAGGAACGAGACCATAATGGCACGAATAAAGTCATGAGAATCACATGCATAAAAACTAGTTCCATAAGCTTAGTGATATGC
>JAOTQJ010095563.1:0-11805 GCA_025642045.1 Solanum sejunctum
CAGTTTTCAGTAATTTCAACGTACTAGAGACATGTATAGTCATTTATGACCAAAGAAATACACATTTAGGCAAGATTTAGCAGATAAAGGCAAACAACCTCATTAATATTCAACGAGAGACAAATAGATAGCCTTCTAAATAACCAAAACTGTCATCTAACAGGTTGAAATCGTTTTGACGTTAGTTTTGACTCTAAGAAACTCAACAGAACTAATTGACAATAACACCACCCTCAACTAGTGCAAATACTAGTTTGGACAAGACTGATAACTAGAAGCAGAACAAGAAGCATCAACCAACAACAAACGAGAACATCACACGGTCTACGAATATTCCAATAGTAACCAATAAGCCAGATTAAGCAAAAATTCCCAGTAAAAAAGACATTCAACAAAGAAGAACACAAGATTAGGATATTACCTTTTTTGGAGGAGGAACTGGGACGACGACGAGCTTGACAAAGCTTCGATACCACCAAAGAATCCTATCAATACCCTCTTTAACAAAGGATTTTTAGTTTCAAAGTCTTCAAAATCAGAGGAGTTTTGGGAATCAGTTCAAGTGTCTTCGAAACAAAACAATTATGACCAATCCAGTAGTTTTTCTTAGAGTTTTTCGAGATTTGATCGGTGCCAAAATTAATCTCTTTTTTTGGATTTGAAATCGTCGCCCCCTTTCAATGTGAAGAACAAGACGAATTTATAGTAGGAAATTAGGGAAAACGGATCCATTCGACAAGGGGGATAGGTTTTAGGATCTTTAGGCACGCGTGGTTGGTGCGTCTGACAACTTTGACAAAAAATCGACGCACGCGTGAAAGATAGGGGACAAGAACATTGAAGGTTGTCGGGGTTGGTCTTGGGATTTTCTAGTTTTCTGGGTTTAAGAGGAGAGAATGAAAATGAAGAAGAAGAGCGGTGGAAAGGGATATTAGGGGCGCGTGGGAGTCACACACCCGTATAATTAATTTACTTTTTTTTTGAAAATAATAGTTCGAAAATCATTAAAATGAAAACAAAGTTCGATGATCAATTTGACACCGTGGATGGTAATAATTGGGTGTCAATACTACTCATGTGAACAAGAGTTGAACAGAAGACAGACGACATCATTTTTCAAGATCTCGAGTCCCCAATAAAGAAAATAAAGTAGAAGAAGAAGGTAATTTATAGATTTAAATTGTTTATGAATAGCCCTAGAATTTGAGGGTGGAAAGTTAAGAAATCTCCATGGGTTAGAAAAATAGAGGAGAATTTGAAATTGAGAAAAAAATAAGATAATCCTTTGAACTCTCCTTGAATTAGATGAATGAATAATATGAATAGGGGTAGTTGATGAATTGATAGTTGTGTAAATTATACAAGAACTCAAGTAAAGACTATTAGAGGGGCTGATTAATTGATGCTAATATAAGATTAGATAGAATTGATCAAATAATGATAAAAGTATGGCAAAATGAATGGATTAGGAACTAGTTGAATTACTCATGGTTTGGGTATTACATTGTATATCATCAAATGGATAGGAAATAGAAAAATCCTAAAAGGGATTGAAAATGTCTAAAGTTAGCATGAACTTTGCTTGAACAAAGAAAGTAACATGAAATTTTATTATATGAATATAGATTGACCAAAGGAAGTCTTGCGGATTGCCTGAGGCAACAAGTTTGGTACTTCTAGACGAGTATGGTGAGTAGTAATCTTAACCCCAAATTGTATTTTTATAAGTTTTCATGATTTTTACGTGATTAATAAAGTGAATTGCTATTCAATGATTTGAATTTGCATATGGGACAAGTCTTTTTACTTGATATGATACCGAAGTAGTTATTTGTATTTTACAAGACAAGTATATTGAATTTGAGATGATTACTGTTATTGAAAGGATTTGATGTTTACTTGCGATATAAGTACTTTTACATGTGTTTTTTTTACATGCTTTGTGTGGCTTTGGAAAAGCTTATATGGTTTATAAGGAAAAAGTTTAGTGGAAGTCGACCTTGATGAATCTCGTAGATAACGACAAGTTTGTTAGACCTGGTGCACCTTGTATTACCGATTACAGATAGAGCCCTCGCTAGTGGAAAGGTAGAACTAGCATATCGTTATTGATATCCCTCGAGGAGGGATTTACCAATATGAAAGTTGCAAGTATCAAATAGAAAAGAGCACATCCCATACACCTCAAAAGTATCAGAGTTCGAAATTCATTTTATCGTGGTATATACTAATCCAATTAAAACCAGTTTGAACCAATTCCATATGAGTAGTGTGAAAATCTATCTCTTTCCATGCATAAATATGAGCCAATCCATGAACTACGATCGTACCACAAAATCAATATTAATGAGATACCAATGCAATGCATGTCATACCACTATAAAAACAAGAAACATGAGGCTAGGAACTCAAATCACTGCCTCTATAAATATGAAGGCTAAGAGAACTAATATGGGGTCAAGTTACTCCTCAAACAACGCCTCAGCCCCACAATGTAAGATAACTATAATCTAGTAAAAATATCACTATCATGCAGCTAAGTATACATCTAAGGAGTCTTATGTACCTAAGAGCTAGTAAGAGAGAAAATTTTTCTAAAGTATTGCCAAAAACAAATCCATAATCTCTGGTCAATAGTTAGGTAGAGCTAAATCAAACCTATAGCTATAACAAGCTACACGAGTCTCACAAACTCAGCACAAGGCACACTATCTGAAGACAAGCACTAATGAAGGTCACACCTAGCTACAAGAGTAATAAAATTCAAACCAAGCTTCGAAATATCAAACCTAGACAAGGTCATCCACAAGACTCTCCAAAAGGATACTCGCACTAAACCATGCTTGAAGAAAGGACCTAAGTCTAATCTAATGTCTTCATGGGTCTATACTAGTCTAAGGCTTACCCAAAAGATTATGAAAACAGAATTGGATGGAAGAAAAAAGGAATGCCAGGAAAATACAATCTACATTTGCATAAAATGTATACTAAACAATATCATGAAGAGCTCAGAAAAAAATGAAAGTCATTGCCTACCTAAATACTTATAATGCGCACTATAATCCACTTCCCGATAGTTATCCACACCTGAATCACCTCCAATTGCCATAATTCTATCAAAATGTTGATAACCATGTCAATATGGTTGTTTTGATATGAAGATCATATATTCGGAGCTAGACAAAAATTAGTTCTAAATGGCATTGTGGAACCCACAATGAGAATCCAAAAATTGACTGTAAAATGATTCTAAATGCATGACTAAGCATGTACCCTAATATTGATGCACAAAACAAAACCAATCAAGCTATGCAATAAAATTTTATACGAGAATTCAAGAAGAGAAAAATACCTTTGGGCCACAACACCTTTTGAAGCTCCCCTAATACATCACTGCATAGGTCACCTCAAATGGAGATTTATAGCTCTAGAAATCGCAAAATAAAGGAGAGTCAAGATGGCACATGACTAATCTTATTCAAAAGATCGATACCAATAACCCATTGTGACCATAGAGCTAACGCTCCAATAAAAAAGTGGTCGTTGTCAACAATTAACCTAACCAAGGATAGGATTGAATCCATAGGGAATACAGGGCTTGATTACAAGATTTCACCGCTAATCATTTTGGGTATTTATGACTACAATCTTTAACTGGGGGGGGGGAGGGTTATATTTAAAAAAAAAATAAAACTATCACTAACTATAACCTGAGGAAACACTCAATTTTAAGGAACAACTTGGGAATTGTGTTCCCCATGGTTCGTCGACTTGATTACCCTAGGTTACATAACTACAATTTGTGATTTGCATGCATAATGGTAAGTTAGGTTCTCCTAGCCCTCTTGTGAAGGTGAAGGTCGAATTTCACCATGGCACTAGGTTGGCAACCATGGATGCCAACTAACTGTTACCTATTGTCCCAGTCAACCTCCCCTTGGTTAGGCTTATTTGATTAGACGAGAACACATCAATCAAATTCTGTCATCTACTTCCCTTTTCCTATTCTTCACTACGTTAGTCGGGATTATGGTAGTAGGAGGGATTTGGTGTTGGCCACCACCAAACTACATTAACAATGAAGGGAAATAGATAATACATACAAAACCCCAATCATAAAAATGCAAGAAACCTGGGTTATCTCAATGTCAACTACCTTGGTGTCCACAACCCCAAGTTGTGAGTGCTTAGCTACTCATGGCTAAGGCAAAACACACAAGAATGCAAATAATAGACATATATGAGAGTTGTACCAATACCAATGAAGAAAATAGGCACCATAAATTACAAACCCACAAGCTTGATTGATCAACAATGAATATAAGGCAAGATTTGCAATCTCCAAAATGAGTTTTCCAAGAGAGAATAATAAACTACTCTAAAAAAACTAAGAAATCCTTAAAAATGTGATCCACAATAGTCTATTGGTCGAACTCATTCTAAAAATTTATCTTAAACTATATATAGTATTTACAAAATAACCCCAGAATTTACATAGAAAAGACAGTTGGCAGCTGATAAGTTACGCAGGTATGACTCATAGGATGACCTACGAGTCGTAGTCAGGGTCTCATATAAGATTCTTGGCATCTTGGACTAAACTTGTATGACCCATAGGTATGAATCATTGCTTGAGATATAACTCGTATGTTGATCTATAGTCTTTGTCTTCAATTTTTCATCCATCATTTTAACTCTCTAATTCTTACTACGAGTACACCTATATGAGTCGTAGTATGACTTATGACTCATATGATGGCTTCGTAGGGGTGACCGTTACATAGCATATTTTTAATTTGTGGTCTTTAATTCTTGCTACGACATCACCCTATGACTCGTAGATGAGCTCGTAAGGCCTATGTTTCAGCAAAGTCTATAACTTTTCTTCAAAATCATGCCAACCTAAATTTTCTGGAATATTAACATAAAAACACATCAAAACACTAAGTCGCTTTAAAAGCTCACAAAATTCCTTATTTTTTTTAGGCACCAAATGTGCTATATTCTGACAAGACATCAATATCCTCAAATTAGAATTATTGCTTGTCCTCAAGCAATAACTTAATCTATGCAGACAAAGAGAAATACATAGAAGCTATATTAACGACATATACAAGAACTCCTTTGATTCAGGTAACCAACTTCTATTTTCAAAAAAGGATTGCAAAGTTATTAAGCAAACAAGAATATAATGAGAAACTTGATAATCCAACTATGATAAGCTAAGGAGCATCAACCATCCACAATCACTAGTATAGTCATATGCTACTCAAATAGTGTTAATACCCTCACTGGAAAGAAGTCCCTCACACTCACTCAAAAGCATTTACGATTCAGGGATTGAGGAAGCATTCTCACTCTCACAATTGAAATTCAATGCATACTGACTAACACCATAAGCTTGCCTCTATACTCATCTTTTGGCTTGGTGATAAAGAGGAGTTGGGTCACTTTAGGACTTACGGGCTTATCACATAGGTCCAGGGTGCTTTAGTATGGTATTTTGGGCAAGTAGTGACTAAAAACTATCCTTGAACAATGTTTACCAACAATTTTTGCTTTCATAATCCATCCCATTTTTAATCACTCCACCTTTATTCTCCTGTTTTGAATTTTAGTCAAGTGTTTTCTTTTTCTTCATCAATTGTACCCATATTTCAGATCATTTGTGCTATTTTTTTCAACTTAAGGCACTTTTCTTTTCTTTTTCTTCACTCGATTCATACCTTTTCATTTCTTTCTTCATTTCCCAACTAACCACCTTATTTTAATTACTTTACCACAATAAGGGCCACCCTCAACTTAGGCTTTTAGCCTCAGGCGAAGTACACTATCTATGCCTCAAACCAGGGCCACCAACTACAGCCACCCTCAACTTAGGCCTTTGGCCTCAATCAAGGTTCACATGTTCAAGGATAGACTAGGGCCAATATCAATATATTTTATCAAACAAGTTTAGGCTAGTAAGGTATCAAGAAAGGCTGAGTACATGATAAGCTCAAAAGTTTAGAACAAGGGATTCACTCACTCATCTAGTGGATCATTTAGGCTAAAAGTGGTTTCACTCAACGAACAAAGGCCTAAGATCCTTTCTATATCCTCCACATCATCAAACCAACTTTAGAGTAATAAGGCAAGTTCTGGGTCCATACAAGATACATGAATGCAGCAAAATAAGCTCACAACACACATGGCAATTTCATCCACAATAAAGTATAGACTCATAGGTCATGCTTTCAATCTCAGCTTACCTTCCCAATATCAAAACAAACATTGCCAGATACTCAAAAATGTGTGAATGCATCAATAATCACAATCTCAAAAATTTTAAGGGTATCCAATTTTTCATCAAAACATTAAACACATCTAAAAATTATGTATATACCAATAGATAACACTACTATGAATTAACCTATTATCTATACTACCTAAAACATGCTAGTTCAACAGAAAAGTAAACATCTACAAGGATAAAGAATCACGGCAACAAAAACTTGGGATCAAAAATTGGAAAAGTTATGGACTTGAGGCTACTCAGACTCCACCTTAGTCCATAACTTCCACCACCCCACCAAAATAAGATATTTTGTCCTCAAAGTAAAATCACAAACTTAAGATGAGAAAATGAAAACATAATATAGATATATAAACAATAAAAAGTAATAATTAGCAAAACTAATTTCCAAAACCAAACATAAGAACATTATCCAACAAAAACATCAAAAAAACAACAACAGAAAAACAATATTGTCTAACACCAGCACAAAATATCCATAAAGTGAAGTAAGTGCTGGGGTTAAAAGGGGTCAAACATCATGGTGCATCAAGCACCAGTCTCGGGCTGATCTGCGGGGTCCTGGGGCTACCTCTCCTCTATAGCTGTACCGAAAGTACCCTTCCTAGGTGGGGTGTGTTGCGCTCTTTCTCTTTGAATAACTGCCAATAAAAGTGACTTCTACACTACCTCCTCAGGTATGGGCTCCTCCTTCTGTCTTGGCTTCTTAGAGGTTGGCTCTGGGTCATCACTCCGATTAAGGGGCCTCTTCCCACGGGTGTTCGAACGATCGGTGAGCTAATAAAATGTTGTATTATCTACCGGTACTACCTCTGTGGAAGGAAAAGGGGCTGCCAACAGCTATAATAAGTCAGTCTTTAACTTGGCTAACTCCTCAGTAACTGCACTCACGTTAGCAGGCCTAGATTCCTTAAACCTTTTATGGATTCTAGCCTCAAATGCATCGACCTGGGCATCCACCGCTCAAACTCTCTCATCAACTAAATCTTGGGCAAATTCCCTCATCCTCTCCTCAGAATCCCAAATAGTTTGATCAATTAATGGCTAAACTCGTGCTGACAACTCTCGTAGCCTGCCCTCTGCTATAGCCACCCTGCATAATAAAGCCTGAAAAGCAACAACAGAGAAAAGAGGGTCAACCTATAGAGTAGGTGCTATTGGTGCTGGAGTGCTGGAGGATGGTGTAGACTCAATCTAAACCGCTGGCATGGGCTCTATAGTGGCCAAAGTAGTGCAGTAGTAGCTGAAGGTGGACTTGGAATCTGAGGCTCTACCAAAACTAGCTCTGGAATAGCTGGAGGAGCTGCTCGATGTAAGGCCACTAGATTCTCATCAGCCTTTATCAGGCTTGGATCTATAGTACGTGTGGCCTCTATATGAGGGTCCTAGTGCAAATTAATCGCAATACCTGCTGCACTAAATAGTTGATGGATCAGGATCAAAAATGGCAGTGAGGTATTCGTCCTGACTATAGCCTCATGAATCTACTCTGAAATAATTCTAGCCCAATCTATAACATAGCCAGCTAGAATGTTGGCCAATAGTATGACTCTCTCTAGGGTGATCACATTATCTATGACGGTTAGAGTACAACTCTCTCGAGGGTGATCACATTATCTGTGAAGGTTGGACTAATATACTAATGGATAATAGACCACCAAAACTTGGCCTAGAATAAGAGGTGTGCCTTAACTATAGGATTTGTGTAGTTTGTGACCCAGGTTGGCTCGACAACCTCCTCGTAGATTTGGCTGGAAATCCTCCGTAGCAACTCTGTCTTGGTCCCAATAACTTTCCTAGTCACCGCTCTACTCATTTTATCAATCCAGCTATCATACTCTGCGGTAGACTGGGGCACTCTATAAGCAGGCCCAAACTGCACTCATAGGATCATCTCCTCCGAGATATCAACTTTTCTCCCCTAGGCTGTCACCACCCATAGCCTCGACTCCTCTATTGGCTTCTTAGCTTTAGCAGCCCCCATCAGAGTGTAGCAAGATATGCCGTATAGAACTCATGGACTATGTAAGGGGCATATTTGCCCAGCTACTATGTGGTCCATTGCAATCCATGCTCATCCAACCCAGCATCCAATCCGGGTACTCTGTCTAAGCCTGAGGCATTCAACCAAGACTCCTCATCAAAATTGGCAGACCAGCTTGCCTTACCCCTTAGGCTCCAACCCTTGGTCATATATTTCTTTCATTCCAGGGACACACCATCTACAATCGGCTGGGGGTTGGGACTAGACTTCCTCCTACTAGGTCTGAGAGGCGCTCTCGGACTCTGACTTGGAGCCGGAATGTGATGGGGTTATCTATGACAAGCTACTATCTGACCCATCCTAGTTACCCTGATATTCCTCCTCTTCAAACTGGAAGGAACTACTAACTTCCATGGTCATCTGTGCTACAAGTGCCCAAGTCTGGGGTCTATTGGCCTCCGGGTCTACCCTGACTGTGTGGACCTCCAAAGAGCACTCAAATTGTTCAGTTCCAGATAACTTATCCATCAATCTCCTTTGAAAGGTTTGGATTGCTCGCTTATCTTTAGGAGACATTTTTTTAGCAAACAAACCACAAAGCAACATGTTAGGTCAAGATGTTTGATCCACCAAAACACATAACAACAAACAAGAAGAAATATCAAATCAAAAATAGAAATTCACTAGTGCAACTTTAGGTTTGCAGATATGAGTGCAGCTATGACTCGTAGGGTGACCTATAAGTCGTATACTATCCTCGTAGAACTAGTTATGCCTTCAAAAATGCTTTTTGATCCCAGATATGAGACATAGTTATGACTCATAGGTCACCCTACGGACGTAGTTTGGGCTCGTATCCATTTTCAAAAATATTTTTTAGAACTCAGATAAGCTTATGAGACTCTCGCTATGAGTCATAGCAGGAACTACGAGTCATATGTGAGTCCCATATGAAAATCATGAAGAAACCACAGATGACTATTGCTTTGCTATGAGGGACCCTTACGACTCTTCGAGGAACCTACGAGTCGTAGGAATACCTCGTAGCAAGAAACAGAAGGCATCAATGGTGCCTAAAATTATCCCACCACAAGCACAAATCAAACACAAAATTCAAACCAGGTTGAGACATAACAACAGTGTAGAATTCATGGCAAATAATCAATTCCATACTAATCATCAAAAATTCAAAATGACCTGCATCCCTAAGAGTCAAAACTAATTCTATGCTATATCACGCATATCAAAAATAATATATTTTCTAAACTCTTACTTAACAACCATAAAATAATCCAAGGGATGCAATTCCTATACATATCAATTCACTCAAACCCCATAAGTTAAAGCATAAGCATCACACCTATATCTTTCTAAATTTCAACTTCGACAACCTTTCAGACCATGCACGGGCAACAATCACATAATACTTCCTATGAATGAATAATAAATTTCGCATTCATCATCACTCATTCAAGATTTTCAACACAAGTAGGTTCACAACTCAACTATTCAAAGTCTAAAATCCTAGATTACAAGTCTAGTTCAATAATCATTATGTGGCTTAATTTAACATGATTAAACAAAGCATACACTTATATAGGGAACAAATTTGCCACAAAATATTACACAATGTACCCACGGAGCTTACCGATCAATTGTAGAAGTGAACCAACGTGCAAAAAATCAAAAATCATGCTGAAACCCTAAAAATAGTGCCTTTGCCGGAATCTTCATCGAAAAATGATATAGGTGGCTGGGATTTTGATCAAAAAAATGACGTAGGTGAAAGGGAGGGGTTTTACTATTGCTTTTTAGGGTTTAAGATCAACAATAGGGGTCAAATGGTATTTTGACCCCTTATATAAGCAGACCGGGTCAAATTTAAAAAATCTACAAATCAGGGCTATGAGACCCCGACAACAAGTTGTAGGCTATCCTACAACTCGTAGGTCTGGGGCTCGTAGCAAACTCAACACTTATAGAAATTTAAGAATCATACTTGGGCACTATGAACCCCTCTTACGACTCGTAGGGGACCTACGAGTCATAAGATTAACTCGTAGTGTATGTGCCAACTTTTGATACTCACTGATTCCCTCTACGATGCATGAATATGAGTCATAGTGTGGAGTACGACTCATAGGCCTGATCGTAGAGGCTGCTCTAAATGCCATTTTTTAGATCTTTAGTACTTCAATTCTCACTTGCAAACCAAATCTCAAAACACAAAAATTCTTCAAATATTACAACTGCACCAATGTCTTTCAATCATAAAAACAAACTCACACAATCTACCTAAGAATTTCAACAATCTAAAACACTTAATACAAGCCAACAATTATCAAAAATGAATGGGTTGCCTCCCAAGAAGCGCCTTGTTTAACGTCGTGGCTCGACTTTGTCACTGTCCTTCATCAACTATCATCGAGGGTCTACACCTTACTCTTGCACTCATCTAGGTGTTTCATGGATTAGCCAATATCGAACACAACCTCTACATTATTAACCCTAAGTCACAATTGACCTGAATGCATATCCACTAGAGCTCTTCTGGTGGCCAGAAATGGTCTCCCTAAAATAATGGGCACCACAAAATCAACTTCGCAGTCAAGGATCACAAAATCTGCTGGAAAGATGAATATTTCCACTTTAACAAGCACATCCAAAAGTATTCCCTTTGGCTTTTTAATAGTTCAATCTGCCATAAGCAACCTCATTATTATCGGGGTAGGAATACCAAGGCCAAGCTTTTTGAATACCGCAAGAGGTATTAGATTGATGCTTACTCCTAAGTTACACAATGTTCTTGCAAACTCGATATCACCAATGGGTAGGGATGGCGAATGCACTGGGGTTCTCTCACTTTTGAGCAGGGCATTTGGTCATAATCACACTACATTGTTGAAGGTATTGAGAGAACTCTTGGCTCAAAGTGCATTTCTTGGTGACCAAATCCTTCATATATTTGGCATACCCGGGCATTTTCTCTAAAGCCTCTAGAAGGGGAATGTTGATGGAGAGTTGCTTCAACATTAAGAGGAAATGTTTGAATTTACCCTCCTCTTCCTTTTTCTTAAGCCTTTGAGGGAAAGGAGGAGGAGGTTTGGGAATTGATTTCAATTTCTCATGCTCCCTTGTCTCTTCTTGTTGCATCCTAATGACCTTCGCATCTTCTCCCTTAACCAAGAATTCACCACCAAGACCCTTTTCATCAACTGCATCTATCATTACTAACATAGGGGGTCTATGGTTCTCTTGCCACTCGTAGTCATCACCACCATGCAATGCCCTTCATTCTTTGAGTTTTGAACCGTATTGCTTGGTAAGGTGCCCTTTTATCTGTCACAGCCCAACCCTGGGGCCATGACTCGTGCCGGTTAGGCACTTAAACCCATATTAAGTCGCAACAACCACAACTTAAAGTGTAAGAATTCTACCGAAATTTCGATAGAGTTTCCTCTGTTTTATTCACTAATCGCACCTACAAAGAAAGTCCAGCAGCAACCCAGACACAATATAAATATAC
>JAOTQJ010095594.1:0-11804 GCA_025642045.1 Solanum sejunctum
TTTCAGGAGCTAGCTATTGGTAGCTTCTCATGTCGCACATCCTGTGATTGTGTTCTGTATATGTACGTACCATTCAGTATACATGTCTAGAGGTCTGTGGATACTAGTGGGTTATGGGTATATGAGATATACGTGAGCAAATGGTATATTATATGTATTTAATACTTGATCAGGCAGTGGGACCGCATTACTCTACGTATGAAATGATTATTAGGCGGCAGGACCACAGCGGAGACCTTGTCGGCCCGCATTCATTATATATATGTGTATATGTGTTGTTTGTATATTTTGGGAGCTGCTGTAAGTGAGGATAGGGCCTAAAAACAGAGGAAACTCTACTGAATTTTCGGTAGACTTTTAGGACTTTAAGTTAAGGTTTTGTGATTTAATGTTGGTTTAAGTGCCTAATCGACACGAGTCGTGGTCCCGGGGTTGGGCTGTGACATTTCTGCTCCCCATTACGAAAATTACTTTTCACTATGGGTCATCTAAAAATCGAGGGCTACCCTTTTCCCATATAATTTTGCTCCCTGAACAAGAATATGAAGTCAGAAATCACGCATGACTTTTGAGATATGCAAGAATTATGATATAGGGCATTTTTGAAGCACATGAAGGTATTACAATATCTCTCCCTTGGAAACATCCATCCCCAAATGTAAAGAAACCATGTGTAAGAGTAGGGAATAGGAGACTTTAAGCCTGACATGAATGCAAAAATGCACTTAAACATCATTCTCGAAAATTTTCAAACACATGCACCAAAGATCACCAAAACTTGTCATTATGAACATCTATGCATGCAAAATTGATATGAGGGCTGAAACTTAAGACTTGAAAGTATAGATAGGACTTAATAAATTACTTTCATCTTTAATAGAGTGGACAAGGTATGAATATCGTTTCTTCATGTCCTCTTCGACTTCCCAAGTGGCACTTTTAACTTGTTGATTCCTTCAAAGGACTTTGACGAATACCACATCTTTGTTCCTCAACTTTTTCACTTGCCTATACAATATCTCCATCGGGACCTCCTCATATGTCAAGTTATCCTCCACAACACCCATAACCTCCAAGGGCACTATGGCACTTGGGTCACTAACACACTTTCTCAACATAGACATATGAAAGACCAGATGAACCATACTCATATTTGTAGACAACTCTAATTCATAGGCACCCTTACTAATTCTCCTTAATATTCTATAAGGCCTCATAAACCTTGGGCTCAATTTCCCTTTCTTTCCAAATCGAACCATACCCTTCATGGGTAAGACCTTCAAGTAAACCCAATCATCAACATTAAACTTGAGGTCTCTTCTCTTCACATCGGAATAGGACTTTTGCCTACTTTGAGTTGTCTTTAATCTTTCCCTTATCAAGCTCACCTTATCCAAAGTAACTAAATCTGGGCCCAACAATGACAACTCTCCCACATCAAATCACCCAACCAGAGGTCTGCAATGCTTACCATATAAAGGTTCAAACGAGGCTATTCTAATACTAAAGTGGTAGCTATTGTTGTAAGCAGACTTAATAAGTAGAAGATGTTCATCCCAACTATCCTTAAACTCCAAAACACAAGCTTTAAGCATATCCTCAAGTGTTTAGATTATCCTTTAGGCTTGACCATCCATTTAAGGATGAAAAGTCATGCTAAGCTTGACCTTGGTACCAAGACCCTTTCGAGAGGACCTCCAAGAATGAGAAGTGAATTAAGCACCAGGATCGATATAATAGACAATGACACTACAAGAAACTTAACCAACTAATGAATATAAAAATTGGCATAATCTTCAGCGTTATAAGTTATTTTAACTGATAGAAAGTGAGCCGACTTTATCATCCTATCAATGATAAGGCGAATAGAATCAAAAGGCTTCCTAGTCATTGGCAAACTAATCACAAAATCAATGTTGATCTCCTCTCATTTCTAAGTAGGAATTTTTATATCTTGGATTAGGTCACTCAGCATTTGATTCTCGGCTTTGACTTATTGGCAATTATGACAATCGGCTACAAATTTGGTAATATCCCTTTTCATACCACCCAACCAATACACCTCCCTCAATTCAGTATACATTTTTCTGAAACAGAGATGAATAAAGTAGGATGAGTTATGTGCCTCCTCCAAAATCAAATCCCTCAACCCATCAACATTAGGGACACATAGCCTAACTTGGTACCTAAGAACACCATCTCCTGCTTGAGAGAAAACCTTTACTTTACCATCCTTCGCCAAAGCTTTCAATTATAACAAGGTGGGATCAAGGTCTTGTTTGGACTTGACCTCTTCAATCAAAAAAGATTTGGATCTATCAAAAACCACCACACCACCATTCTCCACTTCACCCAATCTCACTCCCAACCTGGTCAACCGATGTACTTCTCTAGCCACATCCTTGTTACCATCATCAATATGAGTTAGACTATCCATGGATACTCTAATAGAGTATCGGCCATAATATTAGCCTTGTCTGGATGATAGTGCATATTCATGTCATAATCTTTATGGAGTTTTAACCAACTTCTTTGCCTCAAGTTAAGATCTTTTTGTGTGAACACATATTGAAGACTCTTATTGTCAATAAATACATCTACATAAACCCATACAAATAATGATGCCATATTTTTAAAGCAAATACCACAACCACTAATTCAAGATCATATGTAGGATAATTACGCTCATGCCCCATTAGTTCCCTAGAGGCATATGTTATAACCTTGCTATTTTGCATCAACATACACCCCAGACCAATCCTTGAGGCATCACAATAACCACAATCCCTTCTACCCTTCCAATAAAGCCAAAATAGGAGCGGAGATAAGCTTGTCCTTTAAAGTTTGAAAAATCTTTTCACATTTATCGGTTCAAATAAATTTTATCTTCTTTTGGATCAACTTTGTCAAAGGGGAAGTAAGTGAAAAGAAACCATTCACAAACCTCTGGTAGTACCCTGCCAATCCCAAGAAACTCTTAATATTTATTGGAGTCAAGGACCTAGGTGTCACAATCCAATCCTAAGGCCTAGATGTGACATAGTGAATAGAAGTCCGAAGACAACCCAAACAAGCCTCTTACCATATCTTGTACAAATCATTGGTTGTGAAAATGAAATAAACATCAACAAGAGCCAAGTATAAAATGGAAAACGAGACTGAGGGATTTCTTTCATAAATATAGAAACATAGGAAGAGTCAAGCTCAAAAGCATATACAAACTTAGTATCCAACAACCCTCTACTTTAGAATGGAGCGGGGACCTAGACACTTCCTGGTCTCACCCTCACAATAATAAGTATCCAACCTAAGGAATAAGTCTCAATATAACATGAATAAAAGTAGATATTTTCCTTCGAATTAAGGACTCACTAAAACTTTCTTCAAAGAACTGAACTAGCCACGTGAAGGAGGATGATCAAAAGAAGCTCCGATTCATATATGGTGAGATTATGCAGGCATAAAGTATATGTTAGTACATTTGAATGTACTAAGTATGCAAGGTGCAATATAATAAAGACATAAGCTAATATATTCAAAATGCATAAGATATAGAGAATGGATACAATCTCAATATGTCATATATGATCACTGCTTGTAATTAAACTTGCATGTAAAACATTCCACTTGTACATAATAATATACATATGTGGAAGGAGACCTTAACCGACATAGACCAAGCAACTACAACTTGGAATTCAAGGCATGACACCCCCTCGGTATAGGTAATGGGGAATGACACCCCCTGGCGAAGTGTGGTCTATTTTCTAAGGCAAACCAAACACGATAACATGAACTAGATGGATCCACTAGCATAGAAAGGGTAAAATGCTTAATCCTATGGTGGCACATAGTTTAGAGTCTAAAGACTTTATATAAGGACCCCTTAAGTCGAGCCTCTATCTTAAGCCTCAGTCGGTGCTTAGTCTAATCCCACTGAATAATTGAAATAATCATACTTTAATAATAACATGAGTAACTTGTAAGAGACATGATAACATGACATGAGTAGCTCGTTAACATGCTTTACCTCTACTAGTGATCCTAAATTGAACATGAGAGTAAATAATAATCATATATAATCCCTTGCCTTGACATGAAATGGCTCACAAGAGGCTAAAATGTTGAAATAGGACTCAACTTGATACTTGTAAAATCATAGATACTTTTTTATGAATTCAATACATGCTTGAAAGCCCTTAATCATTATGAAATCACTTGACTTGTAAATCATGTAATATATTATCCACAACTTGAGAATTCTTGTCATGTAATTTTATGAAACACATGGTGGGTTCATGATACTTATTCGAAATCATGCAACTTATGAGTAAAACAAGAAGAGTGAACTCGATTTAAATCAACCCACCAATATTATAATAAAATCCTCATTTAGGGTATCTTGAAATCCATCACAAAAGCTCACGATATTCATAGTTTCATAGTTCAAATCATGCATAGTCTCTATAGACAAAAATCAATTCATAGAATAAGCTTGAAATAGATATTCATGCATAATCAATTAATGCTTAATAAAACCCTAACATAATTTACGTTCATAATCCATAATAAGAGATACTCATAGGTAATATAACTTGAAAACATGTAATTTTCATAAAAAGAGAAGGTTGGACTCCATGGGTGAAAGGACCCATGGATGAAGACCCACGTACCTCAAACTTGGATTTTTCTTGAAATTGAGTTGAGAAAAACTTGAAGCTTGAGATGGATTCTTAAGTTCCAAAATTGAGCTTGAAATCCTTGAGTTTGAATGAGAGATTTGATAAAGTCTTGGAGAGGTTTTAGAATGGGTTTTATGAGTTATATAATTGGAAAATGGCTATGTGTGGAAGATTTCACGTTAAGGTGGGCATTGAGTTATGACACTAATGCCCTTGGACCGAATGATAAAATTGGAGAAAATTTTACATTAGTCTGCGCCTCAGGCGCGAGGCGGACCAGAAGCGCAGGCAAAATTTCCACTAGTCCACGCCCTAGGTGCATCAAGGCCTGGCCGCGGATAACCACTAAAAATAAAAAATAACCAAAAACTATTTTTTGCTATGGTTCTTCTAAAATTTGAGTTATACTCATTTTCAACTCAATTTTGTACTTGATCAAGATTATGAAGTTGGATTTTTGAAATCATGCATGGATTTTGAGATATATGGGAAATTACAATTATGGGGCATTCTAAAGCACGTGAGGAGTGTTTTACTAGGCTAATTCCTTATCACCTCCATAGGGCCCACTCTAATTTTATCATCTGACACCATATGTCCTAGGAATGCAAACTCTTTTAATGGAAATTCGCACTTATCATATTTAGCAAACAACCTTTCATCCCTCAATATTTGTAATACCACCCTCAAATGATTCACATGCTCTTCTTCACTCCGAGAATAAATCAACATATCATCTATGAAGACCACCACAAACATATCAAGATAGGGTTTAAAGATTCTATTTATGTATGAGATCTATAAATATTGCCAGTGTATTAATCAAGCCAAAAAGATATTACCACAAATTCAAAATGCTCATACCTAGTCAAAAAAGTCATCTTGGAAATATCATACTCCCTCACCCTCACTTGGTGGTATCCAAATCGAAGATCAATTTTACAGAAGTGACTAGCCCCTTGTAGTTGGTCAAATAGGTCATCTATCCTTGGTAGAGGATACTTGTTCTTTATGGTGATTCTACTGAGTTGCCGGTAATTGATGTACATTCTAAGGGAATAACCCTTTTTCCTTACAAACGACACCAGTGCACCCCAAGGTGACTTCCTCGGCCTTATGAAACCCTTCTCCAATAAATTCCTTAATTGATCCTTTAACTCTTACAACTTCGCCTAGGACATACGATAAGGGGAAATGGATTGTCTATCAAGGAGGAGGTCTATACCAAATTCTATTTCCCTTTTGGGAGGAACGCTAGGAAGCTCATTAGGAAAGTCATCAAGAAACTCATTGACCACTATAACCAACTCAATGGGAAGAACTTTAGACTCGATATCCCTATCCCTTACAAGATGGTAAATGTAACCCTTAGAAATCAATTTCTGAGCTTTAAGACAAGAAATGAACCTACCCTTAACCACCACATTACAACTTTCCCACTCAAGGATAGGTTCATTGGAGAATTGGAATCTAACTTTATAGGTTTTACAATCAATGGAAGCATGATATGCATGCAACCAATCCATCCCAAGAATAATGTCAAAATCCACCATGTCATGTTCAACAAAATCACAAAGCAAGACTTTATCCAATATAGATACGGGACAATCCCTATAGAATCTTCTAGCAATAATGGACTCACCAACAGAGGTAGACATGTCATAGGGTTCACACAATAATTCAGGACACACATGAAACTTATTGGCAACAAGAGGAGTAATGAAAGAAAGAGTGGCACCCGGATCTAACAATGCATACACATAATAATCAAAAACCTTTAACATGGTGGTAATAAGATTGGGTACCTCATCTACTCCTTACCTTCCTTGGAGAGCATAGAACCAATTTTGTCTTAGAGCACCTCCTTGTTAGCCTCCCTTTAACCTTTGACCCACATAAGCACATTGGCCTTGAGGACGACCATCCTTACCTTTGTTTTGAGCATAGGGGCAATGAAAAATGTTGTGACCCACTTTACCACAACCATATCACGCATTAGAGTCCCTCAAGCATGGACCACTATGATTTCTTTCACACTTTTGGCTCCTAGGATTATTCGTCCCACCATTGCCACCTTGAAAACTTGGGTTAGACACCTTATCATTAGCAAACCTCTTTTTTGAGCATTAGAGGACCCTTGGCCTTGGAATTTGTCACCTTGTTGGAAATGGCCACCCTTGGCACCTTCGAAAACACTATCAAATTGAGCCCTCTTTGACTCCTCACTTCTCCTCTTCCTAAGCTTCTCCCCCTCAAGTTGTTCGACATGTATCATGAGTCGAGACAAGTCCATTTCACCCACTAGAATAGTGGTGCGGCACTTTTCATTCACCAAGTTTGACACTCCTAACACAAACTTGTTCATTCTTGCCCTAGGATTGGCAACCAAGTGAGGAGCATACTTTGAGAGCTTGTTGAATTTGCAGGCATACTCCCTCACACTCATAACTCCATCATTTTTGTCTCTCTCAACTCAATGGGGAAGAACCAGTTGAGGAAGGTGGCCTTGTACTCCTCCCAAGGAATGGCATCATTCTTTCCCCTCTCCAATTTCCATTGAGCAAACTAAATTTGGACCACACCCTTAATAGGCTGTTAGTTTAGTCTTCTCCTCCGAATTTGCCTCCATGATAGTAAGCACCTTATACACATTATCAATAAACTCTTGGGATCTTCCTCTGTTTTGGACCCATGAAAGTCTGAAGTATTCATCCTTGTGAAGTCCCTCACTTTTGAGGTCAAAATAGGAGCATGAGGGGCTTGGGCCCCTTGATTTAATTGATTTGTCATAGCATGGGCCAACATGGTTATGGTATTCCAGAACTCAACTTATGTAGCCCCTCTATCTCGGGGATATTGAGGAGCCAGATGTACTGATAACTTTTCAAGTGTGCGGGGCCCTCCATAGTCTTCCTCTTGGTAGCAGCATGATCTAAAAGAACAAAAGAGCACCCATTAGGGGAGGGAACTTTATCTTTAAACCTAAAGCATGTCATAGATCATGAAGAGGTAAATCATTTCCTAAAATGCCTCATAACCTCCTATTCATAGTTGTGGCATACATCACAAACATGAATAAGACTCTTATTGACGCGGTATGTTGGATTTCTGAGGACCATTCATAATCTAGTGCTTTAATATCAAGCTTGTAATGAGCTAAGACTAGGGCCTAGACGTGAGACGAAATTGGAAATCCGAAGAGACCCCAAACAAGCCTCTTAGCATACTATTCACACATCCTTGATTGTGGAAGCCAAATAAAGCAATAATAAGTGATAGTAGAGTCTAAGGGAAGTGGCACTTTCATCTCATCATCAAAAATATAAACATGAAGAAGGGAATAAGGACTAAGGAAAGTCTTTGGTACCAACATAAATGTAATAAGAGTCAAGCTCAAAATCATAGACAACCATATTATCCAACAACACCTCTACATAGAATGAAGCGGGAGCCAAGAAACTTTTTGGGCTCACCCTCAAATGATAAGTATCTAAACATAATAAATATGTCTTAACATAGCATGAATGAAAGGTATACATTGTCCTCGGAGTTGAGGACTCACCAAAGGCTTCTTCAAGCAAATCAACTAGCCACCTGGAGAAAGATGATCAATAGGAGCTCCGGTCCCTACATGGTTATATCATATCGGCATAGATTATGCATTAGTACTTGGAACATACTAAGTATACGGGGTGCAATGCAACAAGGACATAAGCCAAGATAATCAAGATACATAATCATAAGCAATGGATAAAATCTCAATATGACATGTATGATCTATGCTTGTAATAAAACATGCATGTAAACTATCAACTTGCATAAAAAACATACATATGTGGAAGGAGAGCTTAACCGACATATAACACCAAGCGAGCTACTACTTGGAATTCCGATGCATAAAACCCATTGGAGAAGGTGTGGTCTACTAACGAAGGTATACCATACTTGACCCCACTTTGTGGGTAACTTGACCTAGATGGATCTACTAGTAAGCTCTTTTTGGTAATAATATAATCCTATAGTGGCACATATTTAGAGTCTAAGACTTTATATAAAGACCCCTTGAGTCGAGTGCCACCTTAAGCCTCAATTGGTGCTAAGTCTAATTCACGGAATACTTGAAATAATTATAGGTTTAATCATAATATAAATAACTTATAAAAGATATGATAACATGACATGAGTAGCTCATTCACATACTTGACCCCTACATGGGCATATACCTTATACTAGAGGGTAGAAAATAATGCATGCACTTGACCCTTTCTAGTAGGTATTGCATTTCACATGAGGGTAGAGATTGTCACATGTTTGACCCCTAATTGTGAGAGTAGGTTGAATATGAGGGTAAAATAGTAGTCATGCTTGACGCCACAAATAGACATAATTGCTCACAAGAGTGTAGAATAATAGAATAAGGCTCAACTTGTCACTTGTAAATCGTAAAAATCTTTCATAAGTTTAATACATGCTTGGGAGCCTGTAATTATCATGAAAACACTTGACTTTCAAATCACTCAATAATTCATCAACTTAAGAATTGTTATCATATAGTCTAATCAAACATGGTGGGTACATGGACACATGCTCAAAATCATGCAATTAGATATTATAAAAGATAGAAGAGTGAACTTAAATCATTTTAAAGTCATGCAATTCACCCACCACCATAGTAGTAAAACCCTTATTTTTCGTTGCCATGAAATCCACTAAAAGATAATAATGTGGCATAGTTTCCATAGTTCATATCATATATAACTTCAACAGTTTCAAGAAAACTCATGGAATGAGCTTTCAATAGCAATTCATACATAACACTCCCTCCGTCCTATTTTATATGCCACCCTTTGACTTGGCATGGTGTTTAAGAAAAAAAGTAAGACCTTTGAAACTTGTGGTCTAAAATCATTCTTAAAAATTTATGTTGTTGTGATTCATTTTATTAAGGGTAAAAGAGAAACTTTAAATTCAAATTGTTACCCATTAGAGTAAAGTAACATTCTTTTTGCGACGGACCAAAAAGGAAAGGATGCCACATAAAATGAGACAGAGGGAGTAACTCAATACTTGATAAAATCCATCGTAACTCATGTTCATAATCCATAATAGAAGTTACTCATGAAGAATACAACTTGAAATCACGAAATTTTACTCATTGGGCTCCATGGGTGAAACCCATGGATGAAGATTCACATACCTTAAACTTGAAATTTCTTAGAGTAAACTTGAGGAGGACTTGAAGCTTGATTTAGGTCCTTGAAATCCAAAGTGTGCTCTCGAGGTTCTTGGAATCCAAAGTTGATAACTTGAGAGCGTTTTGAAGGTTTTAGAGTTGAAAAATGACTAATGAAGGGGTTTTTCACGTTTAATGGGCATTGGATTATTACCCAAATGCCCTTGAACTAAGTAAGAACAATAAGAAAATTTTTACACTGGTCCGCGCCCTAGGCATGATGGGAACCAGGGGCCATTTTACCCAGCTTCGCGACCTAGGCGCGACACGGCCTGGTCGCGGATCGACACTATTTTTGCTCGTCATTGCGAAAATTGTTTTTCACTATAAGTCATCTAAAAATCGAGGGCTACTCTTTTCCCACACAATTTTGCCAAATGAACAAGAATATGAAGTCAGATTTTCGAAATCATGCACGAATTTTGAAATATTCAAAAAGTACGATATAAGACATTTTTGAAGCACATGAAAGGTGTAACAAATTAAAGACCATTGGATTCAAGATTCGATTATGCCAGAATGGGGAAGTTTCATTGTATTTAAGGCAAGTGAGACTCCTATGACATCTTCACTACTTACTTTTCCCAATGTCATCATTTGAAACTTACATTGTTGGCGTGTAAACACCTACGATGTTTTTGGACAAGTGCATATATATGTAGTTTTGTGTAAAATATCATGATTTGAGATATTTCATTTATGAAATTATACTTGCTGTTAGTAAATTTTATAGAAATATAATCGGAACAATACACAAAAAAACTCTTCAAATGGTTGTTATGATAAATAATGCTTGCCAGTATAAATCAAATACCTTATGAACGTTATATTCTAATACATAAGTGCCATCATGATACATGCTTCTATCCTGTATGAATGCCTTTACACTTATATTGAAAAACATGCTCTATGTATAACACGCATCGTAGTACTTTTGGAAACTTGCTCCACATGATATGAGCAAGCTGTTTACCTTCTATTTGATGAGCCTCTATAGAAAACTTACCATATACAATGAGCAATAACTTATCCTCAATATCAATATCAATTTTCACTAGCTACATCCCTCCAATAGAACTATTATAGACAACATAATTGACCTTGACAAAATAATAGTAATTGATACTGAAAAATATTATAATAATTATAGTATTAATTACTTTAATATAGTGTCACAAGTTTCTATGAATTCTCTAATTCTTCTTTTCGAAGTTTATATTAATTCTAGAACTTTTGAGGTTGATCATAAAACTTGATGATCTTGTTATTGATTTGTACTTAAGTGTCTTTGAAGTTCAATCTTGACTCATATTTGAATTAAAAGGCTTGAGTTTTAAACTTGAATCTTCATCTTGATATGTGAAATTTGTAAAGAAACACTTAATTACTTGAACGCACGTAGCTTGTAGAGAAAATATGTGATGCTTAATCTATGGGCTCTCTCAAGTTTTTTATAAAATGTGGTACCTTTTGTTGAACTAGTTTAATGTATGTGTGTTACATGTGTGTGTCACGTCAATATTATCAAATTGAATATCATAAAAATTTGAAAATCCTTAATAATGTCATAAGAGTATACATTATTTTAAGAAAAATATTCATCTGATGTTCACAATGCAACTTGATAGACATTATTCGCGAATAGTGCTATCTACCAAGATTTTTTTTCATACCTAACCTACATAATTCTAAATAAATGGAATAATAATGGATAATCCTAAACATATATTTAGTTAAATATAATGTAAAAGATATATTTTATGAATAATTTATATAATTTTATTTATTTTATTCGGGATCAAAATGATCATATTTTATTAAAAAATAAATTTAAAAAAATTATATTTTATTAAATATTTTTTAAATAGACTTTTTTCATATATGAGAAT
>JAOTQJ010095623.1:0-11802 GCA_025642045.1 Solanum sejunctum
CTTTGCACCTAGTTTTGGTGTAGCAGCTATATTTCGATTCATCCGATTTTTTCAAGGGTTTCATAATTGGACCTTGAACCCCTTTCATATGATGGGAGTTGCCGGTGTATTGGGCCCTGCTTTGATTATGTATGTATGAGATGTTTGTTGGGTAGTTGTACCGCAACGGTGACCTAGTCGGCCCGCTTATGTAAGTATATGTATGTTGACTGTTCTGAGCTTCTGTTTGCAGGTGGGGTTAGTCAGTAAAACAGAGAAAACTCTGCCAAAATTTTGGTAGATTTCTTGTCTGTGGTAGTCGAGTTTTTTTTGGGTTAGTGTTTGTCTGAGTGCCCTATCGGCTTTAGTCACGGCCCTGGGTTGGGTCGTGACATGTATTCATCTTCTGGTGCTGAAAGTCTGTTTGTACGCTGTATAATAAAAGAACACTTATAAAGATAACTAAATATAGTTCAAAAATATTTTTTATTGCCCAACTTCTCAAAGAGATATTAAAAGGAGAAATAAAATAATAAAGTATTGTTAAACTGTATCATAAACTTGTTGAAACAAAACTTAAATTTATAACTAGTCTTTAAGCAAAGGTACCTAACCAGTAAACATACATACATAAAATTTGAATATAATCACCTTATATATGTCGGTTATGGAAGAACAGTTTGTACTTCTTGATACCTCTTGCTTCAAATAGTCATAGTTCTCATCTTTTTCAACACTTACAAAAACTTTTGATCCACTATCAATATTATTGTTCTTTAGAGTATCATCTGTATTATCTGAGAGATTGTCTTTACTTGTGACAATGTTGAGCTCAAACTTGCCCAAATATCATGCATTGTGAAATTAAAAATATCTAATTAATTTTTTTATTTTTTAAAGTGAACAAAAGAAAATGTCTTTTTGGAAGAACCCTCTTAGTTTTCTTTCATATTCACCTTTTGTATGCTCTTCAAATTTTTTGTTCTTCCTGAAATTCTCTTTCTCTTTCTTTTGTGATTTGGGCTTATTGAACGTATACTATAAAATTAATTACAAGAAAGAAGATCAATTAATTATGAAATTCAAAATTTATAGTCATACAAAGTAAGATCTTTCCTCCAAATTAATAATCCAAAATGGTAAAACAAAGATGTAAAACATGAATATATTCTTGTGTCCATCAAATCAAAATCTAAAATGAACTCGGAGAAAATATGTTTGCCACAAAAGAGAGGCAAATAATTGTTAAACTAAATTAAATAATTTATATGATTTTAAAACCTTCTATGTGAGACGTGAGCACTTGTAATGAATTACTATATTTGAATAAATCACCATAACAATATATCTAGTGTAATCCACAAGTAGTATATGGAAAAAAACTAAGATGTATGTTAATTTTACCCTTACGTTTATAGGATAGAGAGGTTGTTTCTGATAAACACTTGACTTGAAAGATTTTTTTTTTCTAAATTGAGTTACAAAAAAGGAAAAAGAGAAAAAGAATGAAAAAAATCAAGTATTTGATAATCTTGTAACTAGTCTTTCTAAATTTAGTATGGGACCATAAATTCAGAATCAGAAGTACTTGCTAAATTGAACTATCAAGGTATAGTTGAATAAAAACAAAAAAAGAGAAAACATAAAAATCAAACAACAAAATAAGATTTGGATAAAATCAAATCATCTTTACATACCACGATAAGAGAAGAGACACACAAAAAAATGAATTGGATGAAATAAAGAAGTAAATTGATACAGTCTTAATCGAAGATTAAATAAAATAAAAATGTAAATCGATACTGTCTCAGTCACAAATTGAATAGAATATAGAAGAAAATTCACATCGTCTCACTCGCATATATTTGTCTCCTCTTGACTGTAGAGGATAAACACAAAAAAACGAATTGGATGAAACAAAGAAGAAGATTGATACAGTCTTAATCGTAGATTGAATAAAATAAAAATGTAAATCAATACTTCTCAATTACAAGTTGAATAGAATGTAGAAGAAAATTCATACCATGTCAGTCTCCTATATTCGTCTACTCTTGAATGTTGATCTATCACCTTAATTGAATTAAAGTCTTCTCTTAACAGCTAGATATTTTCCTGAAAACTTGAAATTAAAATGAATAAGTGAATTAGTCAATATCTCACATTTTCATATATGTATTTTTCATAGTTGATTTTTTTAAGGGTATATTTGTTCAATTTTAACAATCTAGTTGATTAGTTACGAAATAAAAATGTGATGGACTTTTAAAGCAATCAGATAAATATATGTAATGACCCAAACGGTCATTTTTGACATTTTTTTTATAAAATTATCATTTATGCTTCTCGATAGTTGCTCCAAGTCATGTTAGATTGGTTTTAAAAGTTGATTTTTGAAAATTATAAAAAGTTGATATTTTGCTAAAGAACTGAGTTTTCAAGCTTAAATTGCTTAATTTTGAATTTCTAAGTCATCTGAAGATTCGAGTCTCAAAATAAAATTTCATCGATTTCATCAGGTCTGAAATGTAGAAATTGATCTAGGAGAGTTGCCGAAATTAGATTTGAAATTGTTATTTGGATTTAGGTCCCAAGTTGAAAATTGAGTTAAAGTTTGACTTAGGTTTGACTTTGGACAGTATTTTGAATTCAGGTGTTCGGATTGAATTTTTGATGGCTCTATTGGTTCCACGAGGTGATTTTAGTACTAAAATGAGTTTCATCAAAATTTTTAGATATCCCGATGGAGTTTTGGTATTTCAAATGTCATAAGTTAGCTTAGTAGTGACTTATCAGATTCTAGGTCAAGGAGACCTTGAATTTGACTTTCGACAATTTTATTAAGTCCAGAATATCAAATTTAATAGATTTGCATATATGATTGGTATGTATTGAATTTTAAATGAATTTTGAGGGTCCATTCCATGATTTTTGTATTTTGTGCAGTTGATGATATTTGGTGCCATAGTATCTATTCGCGTTTGTGATCGTTATGTCCGCAATCATGAAGTACCATTTATTGTTCTTCAAGATGCGAATCCTAGCCTATGATCGCGATGAGCATACCGTGTGGTGCTTTGATCGCGAAGACTCTTCTCGTGATCGTGAAGAGTTTTTTTCTCTAAATAATTTTAATTTTTAAAATGATAGGACTTAGTCATTTTCAATATTTTTTAGCTTGGATTTGGCAATTTTGAAGGAAAATTTTGTAGGGAAACTATTGGGTAAGTTATTTTTAACTCTTATCTTCAAATACTTAGGAAAAAACCATAACATACTTTCACGACCTTGGAGTTATTGGATCACCCAATTACATAGAATTTCATATCAAAACTCAATTGGTAAGGGAGGTTTCATCTCAACTTTATGTTAAAGGATTTTTGTGACCTTAATTTGTCTCAAATCTATCATCCCACTAGAATAGACTTTAATACATATATTGAAGATTAGAATTACTCGGTATGATCCCATGTGCAGAAGGGAAAAATTTGGATCTTAGCTTAACAATTTTCAAGATATTACAATATCTCTACCTTGGGATCATTTGTTCTCAAAAGATAGGTATTAGGGATGGACTCAAGACACGAATAACAATCAAGACTCAATCAGTCAATCAATCAACCAATCAAACTTTCTAAATAATGAACTATTCAAACTCAAGGATGGATATATTGTTTTAGATCAAGAATTCTTCAACTTCACCATTTATTGGCATGAATGGATTATAAAAACTCAATTAGTCGAATCATTCAAACATCTGGATGATCAATCTTTGAACTCAATAACAAATATATCAACTCATAGATAGGGAAGTCCCTCACTAGAAGGCATCTTATAAGAGATAAGAAAAGGGTTACAATCCCGAATTTTCCCTCATGCAAACCTTGCCTCTCTTGCACACCCCATGACCCTCCACATGGTTAGTTGTGAAATGACCCCAAAAAGTGCCCAAAAGTGTACCTTGAAAGTGTTCAAAATCGTAATGTCCATATATCTCAAAGTTCATAAGTGATATTGAAAGTCCAACTTCATATTCTTGTTCACGGGATCAAATTGAGTGAAAAATAGTTCTAACCCTGATCTAAGAGAAACCGTATCAAAATTTAGAAATCACAAAATGCGATCTCTAGAGAGGTTTGCATGCCCCTAGCGCGACGCGCCAAGGGCCTACCATGGTGTTAAATTTTGTCTAGTTTTCTATGTCGGTCCAATACTTTGTGGTCTTGGGCATAAGTATTCCAATGCATGAAAATACCAATATTTAGCCATATTTCACCCTCATATAATTCAAAACATTCCCCAATACTCATTCAAACACTTAGCCAATATTTCATCTCCTAAATTCAAATCTCAAACTTATCTGGATCTCAAGGTTCTCATTCAAGCTTCAAATTTACATCTCCAATCTTCATCAAGCTATTCTCCTAAGATAAGATATGTGGGTTTCTTTCATGGGTTCCTTTTATGGGTTTCTTTCACTCATGATGCCCAAGCTCTCTTTTTCTTAAAATTGCATTATTTAATGTTGATTTACTCATAGGTCTATTTATTATGAAAGTCATTGCACACTATGGTAGAGTTTATGAAATTGTGACTATTTTACTATGTTATGGGCTATAAATATAAGATCTATTGTGAGATTTGATGAAGGATTTTAATATATATTGCTTGAGGGTGTCACCAAGTATCTGTTGATGGTTTTACATTGGATTTTCTAGCATGATAACACTCTTAAATTGCATGGTTTTACATTAGCACTACATACCTACCAAATGTTGGATAAGTGTCCGGTTATAGATTATTGAGGAATTGAAGGTCCAATGCATGTCTTATGAGTTGAATGACTTTCTGATGATGAAAGAAAGGTTTATATATGATGATTATATGACGATGAAAGGAATGTATGTATATGGTAATGAAAGAAATATATGTATATGATATTATCTCTATGTGTTGGGGATGACCAAGCCTCACTCGGGAGGTTACAGGCTCGAGTAACCTTGTTGAGGGGTTTGTACCTCGATCACCTTGCTCAGGAGGTGGAAGGCCCATGCAACCTTGTTGGCATCAGACTTGTTGGGGATCTATACTCTATCAACCTCATGAAGGCGTTTGTACCTCATGTGCCTCTCCAAGGAGGTGGTAGGCCTTGGATTGCGCTAAGAACGTCACTCCTTACAT
The DNA here is from genome assembly GCA_025642045.1 of Solanum sejunctum. Classification (NCBI taxonomy): domain Eukaryota; kingdom Viridiplantae; phylum Streptophyta; class Magnoliopsida; order Solanales; family Solanaceae; genus Solanum; species Solanum sejunctum. The sequence goes on from JAOTQJ010095623.1 coordinate 5,158, forward strand.
ATATATTATGTTTTATAAAAGCATGATTTTACTTCAAGTATCATTCATACATGCCATATTGCTATATGTCTAGTCATTGTCTATGACATGTATTTTGATTATGGTACTTATCTGAAACAATTGCAAAAAGTGCTCGAAAATCTACCTCGAAGTGTCGAGAATTGTAATTTCTATATATCTTAAAATCCATGAGCAACATCAAAAATCTAACTTCATATTCTTGTTCAGGGGGTCAAAATTAGGGGCAAATGGGTCTAACTCCAATTTTAGAGTAAACGAGTAGTAATTTCAAATTTCTAAAATTTCAATTTCCAGAACAAATCTGCAACAGTGTCGTGACACGCACTTGTCATAGACCAGTGTAAATTTGTCCTTCATTATAGCTCCACATCATAAACTAGATGTGGACCTATATAAATTCTGTCCTGCTATTTTTCTCGCGGTCCAAGGCTTTTAACTCTTGGGCCTAAGTGTCCCTAAATGCGAATATACTTATACCTAGCCATTTTTCACCCTCATATCATTCTAAACCTTCCCCAATGCTCATTAAAACACTTAGCTAATATTTTATCTGCTAAACTCAAGTTTCAATATCCTCTCCGGATCTAAGGATTTCCTCTCAAGCTTCAAGTCTCCATCTCCAATCTTCGTCAAATTATCTCCAAAGCTAAGGTATGTAGGTTTCTTTTATGGGTTCCTTTTGCCCATGATATACTCTAATTTGCATGATTTAAAATTGATTTAATCATGGATATATTTATTTATTATGAAATTCACTGCACACCATGTTGGATTTATGAAATTATTACTGTTTTACTATGTTTGGAGCTATGAATCTAAGGTCTATGGTGAGAATTGATGAAGAGTCTTGATGTTTATTATTAGAGGGTGTCCCTAGCATCTACTGATGGCTTTACACTGACTTTTCTAGAATGATTTCACTCTTGAATTGCATGGTTTTACATTATCATTATACATCCTGTAAATGTTTGATAAAATGTCAGGTTATGGATTCTTGAGGAATTGAAGGTCCAATGTTTTTCTTATGAGTTGAATGACTATAAGATGATGGAATGATGATAAAATGATAATAACAAGGAATGTATGTGTATAATAATAAAAGGAATATATATATATAAACTAAACCTAGCTCGAGGGGTTGTAGGCCTCGGGTAACCTATCGAGGGGTTGGTACCTTGATAGCGTAGCTCGGGGGGAAGTAGTCCCACGTAACCTTGTTGGGGGTTGGTAACCATCAACTTTGATAGAGGGTTTGTACTATGTCAACTTTGATGGGGGGGTTTGTACTCCGTCATCCTTGGTGGGGCGTTTGTACTCTATCAACCTCATGAAGGGGTTCGTACCTCGTGCACCTATCCAAGGGGGTGGTAGGCCTTAGCTTGCAATATAATGGTCACTCCTTAAAATCATATTATGAACTATATAAGCATGGTCTTACTTCAAGCTTCATTCATATATGCCATATTATTAGTATGCTATTTATTGCTTATGATTATGCATTTTGTCTTGATACCTACCTCTTGTTGCATTGCATCCTACATACTTAGTACATTCAAATGTACTAATCCATACTCTATTCCTACATAATGTCACCATGTAAGAATAGGTGTACCGTTTGATCCTCCTCCACCACATGGCTAGTACGACTTCTATCAAGCTTGTTGGTGAGTCCTCCATTCCGAGGAAATTACTTATGGTCTATTACTATGTTTTAAGACTTTCTCTCTTTGACTTATGTATTGATTATGAGGTTGAGCCCAGTTGTATTATCTTGGCCACGCTCTTATCTATGTAATGGAGGTGTTGTTAGATATATTATGTATCTATGCTATGAACTTGACTCTATTGACATTTGATGTTTACGAGATGAAAGTTTATCCTTAGTCCCATTATGTCATGAGGCTTGTTTGGGGTTCCTTCGGGTTCCCCATTCGCTGATCACATCTAGGCCCTAAACTTAGGTCACGACAAAGGTGGAATCAGAGCACTAGGTTGTTAATCCTTGGAATCCAGCACACTACGTTGATTATGGTCTTATTCATGGTTGTGTTGTGCACCACAACTATGAGTAGGAGGCTATGAGACATTTTAGGAAATGTTTCCTTTCTTCATGTTCTAAGTCGAGCTATAGAGTTGAAGTAACCTTTCCCCCTAACGATTGTTCTTTGTTATGCTAGATCATGCCAAATATGAGGAGAAGATGAGCTGGCACGCCCGAGGAGCAACCAACCAATGGAAAGCTTAGGGATTCTCTCACCTTGCTTACACAAGTGGTGGCTAATCAAGCCAACCAAGGGTCACAAGCCCCTCATGATCCTACATTGGCCTCTCGAGTAAGAGACTTCATGAGAATGAATACCCAGGAATTCCATGGGTCAAAGGTAAGTGAAAACCCCCAAAGAGTTTATTGATGAGGTCTACAAAATTTTACCCATCATAGGTGTGAGGCGGGAGGATAAGTCAGAGTTGGTGGCCTACCAACTCAAAGGGATAGCACAAATATGGTACAACCAATGGAAGAAAGAGAATAGAGTCAACTATGTAGTTCTTTGGGAGGAGTTCAAGGTGGCCTTCCTTAATCAATTCTTCCCCCTTGCACTTAGGGAAGCTAAGTTGGTGGAATTTATGACTTTTAGACAAGGGTCCATGAGTATGAGGGAGTATGCCCTCAAGTTCACCCAACTTTCAAAGTTTGCTCCTCACTTGATTGCCAACTCAATGTCGAGAAAGAAAATTTTTGTTATAGGTGTCTCCAACTTGGTTAGTGAAGAATGCCAGTTCGCTATGTTGATTAGTTACATGGACTTGTCATGTTTGATAACCTATGCCTAATAAATGGAAGAGGAGAAATTGAGGAACCAAAGGGGGCATGAGGCCAAGAGGGTTCATTTTGAGGGTAAGTTACAAAGGAGTGGCCGATTCCATCAAGGCCAAAGGCCTACTCATGCATTTGATAAGAGGGTTGTAAATGATATTTCAAGGACCCAAGGTGTAAGGGGTGTCACTCTTATTGATGTGTGTCCAAAGCGTGGTAAGAGTCATGGTGGCCCATGTTTGAGGAATACCAGTGCTTGATATGGCTGTGGTAAAATAGGGTATAAGGCGATAGATTATCCTCGAAATCGCAACAAAGGCAAGGAGGTTCATCCACAAGGTGCTAATGCGGTCTCATTAGGGAGAGGTGGCCGATAAGATGGTGCCCCAAGGCACAACTAGGTCTATGCTTTGCGTGGAAGCAAAGGGTTGATGAAGTCCTTGATGTTATTACAAGTATGTTAAAAATCTTTGACTTTGATATGTATGCATTGATTGATCCGGGTGCCACTCTTTCTTTATTACCCCCATTCTTGCCCAAAAGTTCCATGTTGACCCCGAGTTCTTGCATGAGTTATATGAAGTTTTCTGCTCCTATTGGTGCATTTAATGTTGCTAGGAAAGTTTATAGAAATTGTCCTATTTGCATCTTACATAAAGTGTTTCCTTGTGATCTTGTTAAGTTAGACATGGTTGATTTTGATGTCATTCTTGGGATGGATTGGTTGGATGCCTATTACACTTCTATTGATTGTAGAACCCGTAGGGTCAAACTCCAATTTCCAAATGAATCAATTCTTTAGTGGGAAAATCAAGATATGGTGGTCAAGCTAGAATCTCTTATATTAAAGCCCGTAATTTGATCTCTAAGGAGTGACTTTACCATCTTGTAAGAGTTAGGGATGTGGGGTCTAAAGTCCTTCCCATAGAGTTGATTCCAGTTATAAATAAGTTTCTTAATGTCTTTCCAAATGACTTTCTCGGTATTCCTCCTGAAAAGGAAATCAACTTTGGCAAGGACCTTCTCCCCGATACTCAAACCATTTCTATTCCCCCTTACCGTATGGCCTCGACAGAATTAAAGTATTTGAAGGAAAATTGAGGGACTTGTTGGAGAAGGGATTTATTAGACCTATCTAATCACCTTGGGGTGCTCCGGTGTTATTTGTGAAGAAGAAAGATGGGTCCCTTAGGATGTTTATTAACTACTGGCAACTCAATAGGGTCACCATCAAGAATAGGTATCCTCTTCCAAGGATTGATTATTTGTTTGAAAAATTGCAAGGGGCTAGCCATTTCTCTAAGATTGATATTCATTCTGGGTATCATCAAGTGAAGGTGAGGGAGTAAGATTTTTCCAAGATGGCCTTCCAGACTAGATATGTGCATTATAAGTTTGTTGTGATGTCTTTTCGGTTGACCAGTGCACCAACAATATTTATGGACCTAATGAATAGAGTCTTTAAACCCTACCTTGATTCCTTTGTTGTGGCCTTCATTGATGACATTTCGATCTATTCTCGTGGTGAGGAGGAGCATAGGGCTCATTTGAGGGTTGTGTTGCAAAGATTGAAGGAAGAGAAATTGTATGCTAAATATGAAAAGTGTGAATTTTGGTTAAGGAAGGTTGCCTTCCTAGGACATGTGGTGTCGGGGGATGGTATTAAAGGTGGATCCAAAGAAGATAAATGTGCTTAGAAATTGTCCTAGACTATTGACCCCATTGGATATTAGGCGTTTCTTGGGCTTAGCAGGCTATTACCGGAGGTTTATGAATGGGTTTTCTTCTATTTCTTCCCCTATAACAAAATTGACCCAAAAGAAGGACAACTTTTCATGGTCCAGTGATTGTCAAAGGAGTTTCCTAATATTGAAAGACAAGCTTGTGTCCGCTCTGTACTGTAACTACTGATGGGCTTGAGGGATTTGTGGTGTATTGTGGTACTTCCTGAGTTGGTTTGGGTTGTGTGTTGATGCAAAATGGTAAAGTCATAGGTTATGCTTTTAGACAACTCAAGGTACATGAAAGGAACTACCTACCCATGATCTAGATGTAGTAGCCATTGTGTTTGCATTAAGGATTTGGCACCACTATTTGTATGGGGTACATGTTGATGTGTTCACCGATCATAAGAGCTTCAATATGTCTTCACTCAAAAGTATCTCAACTTGAGACAAAGGAGATGGTTAGAACTTCTTAAGGACTATGATATGAGTGTGTATTATCATCTGGGTAAGGCAAATATAGTGGCGGATGCCATGAGTAGGGTGTCCATGGGTAGCCTAGGCATGTTAATGGTAGTGAGAAGGAAATGGATAGGGAGGTGCATGGTTGGCTAGATTGGGATTTAGGTTGGAAGAGGATGGTAACAATGGTGTGGTTGTTATTTATGGTTCTAAGTCTTCTTTAGTTGGTTAGGCGATGGCAAAACATGATCTTGATTCCTCCTTGCTAGAATTAAAGGCCTTGGTGAAAGAGGGAAAAATGGAGGGTTTCTCCCAAGGTGGAGATAGTGCCCTTAGGTACCAAGGTAGGTTGTGTCTACCATGTGTTTATGGTTTGATAGAAAGGATCCTTGATGAGGCCCATAATTTTTCTTATCCTATTCACCCAGGTTCCACCAAAATGTATAGAGACTTGAGGGATGTGTATTGGTGGGGAGGCATGAAGAGGGACATTGCTAAATTCATTTCTAATTGTCATTCTTATCAACAAGTCAAAGCCGAACATCAAAGGTCGGATGGACTAACTCAAGACATTGAGGTTCCTACTTGGAAGTGGGAAGAGAAAAATATGGATTTTATGGTTGGGTTGCCCATGACTAGAAAGGGTTTTGATTCCATTTGGGTTGTGATTGCTAGGATGACAAAATCACCTCACTTTCTACATGTTAAGACCACATTTGGGGCTGAAGATTATGCAAGATTATACATTCATATCTTGGTAAGGTTTTATGGGGTTCCTTTTGATGATGTTCATGCTCCAATAAGAAGGCGGTCGCTGTCACTATTTAACCTAACCGAAGGTTAGGGTCGAATCCTTAGGCAATATAGGTTTTGACTAGAAAAATTCACTATCAATCATTTCGAGTATCTATCACTAAAGTCTATGAATGGGTTGGGGTATTTTGATTTGAAAAAAAATAGTAAAATAAATACTACACTAATACGCGAGGAAACATTCAATTTTAGGGACAACTTGGGAATTGTGTTCCCCATGAATCATTGACTCAATTACCCTAGACAACATAACTACAATTGGAACTTCACATGCAGGATGCTAACTTAGGTTCTTCTATCCCTCTTGTGAAGATGAAGGTCAAATTTCACCATGGCGCATGGTTGGCAACCATAGTGTGCTAACTGACCATTATCCATTGTCCCAGTCAACCTCCCCTTAGTCAGGTTTGGTTGATTAGATGAGAACACATCAATCAAATCCTATTATTTAATTCCCTTTTCCTATTCGTCACTACCTTGGTCAGGATCATGATAGTAGGTGGGGTTTGGTGCTAGCCACCACCAAACAACAATCAAAATGAAGGGAAATAAACAATACATGCAAAACCCTAATCATAGAAATGTAATAAATCTAGGTCATCTCAAGTCAACTATCCATGGTTCCCATAACCCCAAGTTGTGGGTGCTTAGCTACTCATGGCTAAAGTAAAACCAACAAAAATACAAAGACAAGACATAGTTAAGAGTTTACCTAAAGTTATGAAGAATGATAGCTCCACAAGTTGCAAACTCTAAGCTCGATATATTGAGAATGAATCTAATATGGGATTTGCACCCCCCAAATGAATA
>JAOTQJ010095634.1:0-11800 GCA_025642045.1 Solanum sejunctum
AACAAATATATATATATATATATATATATATATATATATATATATATATATATGATATTATCTCTATAGTATTGGGAATTAACCAAGCCTTACTGGGGAGGTTGTAGGCTCGAGTAATCTTGTTGAGGGGTTTGAACATCGATCACCTCACCCGGGAGGTGGTAGGCCTGTGCAACCTCATTGAGGGGTTTTTACCTCTATCGCCTTGCTCAAGAGGTGGTAGTACTATGAAATCATATCAAGGGATTTGTACCTTGATAGCCACATCGAGGGGTTTGTACTCCATCAACCATATTGGGGGGTTTGCACCTTATCAACCTTGTTGAGGGGTTTGTACCTCATCAACCAATATAGAGGATTGTACCTCATTAGCCTCTCCAAGAAGGTGGTAGGCCTTGGATATTCACTATTAATAGTATCTCCTTACTCATTTATTATGTTCTATATAAGCATGATTTTACTTCAAGTATCATTCATACATGCCATATTGCTATATGCTTATTCATTGCCTATGCTATGAATTTTATTTATGGTGCTTATCATTTGTTGCATTACATCCTACATAATTAGTATATTTAAACGTACTAATGCATACTCTATGCCTATATGATGTCACTATGTAGGAACTGGAGCCTCGCTTGATCATCCTTCTCCACGTGGCTAGTAGGATCTCTCTAAAGTTAGTTGGTCAGTCCTTCATTCCGGGAATGATGTTTATGCTCTTATGTTATGTATTGAGACTCACTTTCTTTATTGTGTATTTGACTATGAGGGTGAGCTTGGTTGCTTGTCTTGGCCCCTGCTAAATTCTATGGTTAGAGGTGTTGTTGGACATGTTATGCATAATGCTATAAGCTTTGACTCTCTCTCTCTCTCTTAACTCTTGATACTTATGATATGAATGTTCTTTCTTAGCCCTATTTATCCCCATTTTCTATCTCTTTGTTGTATTTTATTACTTCTGCGAGCAAGGATGTATAATGATATGTTAAGAGGATTGCTTTGGGCCCCTTCGGGTTCCCTATGCGCCGTGTCATGCCTAAGTCCTAGGATTGGGTCATGAAAAACTTTTTATCATAGAACTACATTTTTAATAGTCCTCGGCATCTAACACACCACGTTGATTAGTGTCTTGTTCATGGTTGTGTTGTGCGCCACAACTATGAGCAAGGTGCTGTGAGGCTTTTTAGGAAGTATTTCCCTTCTTCTTACTCTATGTCGTGCTATAGAAGTTACGGTAACTTTTTTTCCCCTAACGATTGTTCTTTGCTATGCTAGCTCATGCCTAACATAAGAGGAAGAAGGTCAGCACACACGAGGGACAACCGACTCATGGTGAGACCCAGGATGCTCTCACTTTGTTTGCACAAGTTGTGGCTAATCACACCAATCAAGGTGCCCAAGCCCTATATGCTATTACACTAGCATCTCTAGTGAGAGACTTCATAAGGATGAATCCCCCAGAATTCAATAGGTCAAACGTGGATGAGGACCCTCAAAAGTTCATTGATGAGGTCTACAAGGTTTTGGCTATTATGGATGTTAGATCGGAAGAGAAGACAGAGTTGGCGGCTTACCAACTCAAGGGGGTGGCACAAATATGGTTTAATTAATGGAAGAAGGAGAAAGGAATCAATAATGTGGTGCCTTGGAGGAGTTCAAAGAGTCTTTTCTTAATCGATTCTTTCCTCTTAAGCTTAGAAAAGCCAAATTAGTGGAGTTTATGAATTTGAAACAAGGGACTTTGAGTGAAAGGGAGTATGCCCTCAAGTTCAATTAACTTTCTAAATATGCTCCTAACTTGATTTCCAATCCAAGGTCTAGAATGAACAAGTTTATGATGGGTGTTTCGGACTTAGCGAGTGAGGTATACCGATCTGCTAAGTTTATTAGTGATATGGATTTGTCTCGATTGATAAATTATGCCCAAAAAATGAAGGAGGAGAAGTTGAGGAAGACGAGGGTTCATGAACCCCAAAGGACCCATTTTAAGAAAAAGTTCCATAGTCAAAAAGGTGGTTGGTTCCATCAAGGCCAAGGGTCTTCTCATGCATTTAATAAGAGGGTTGCCAATAACTTTCCAAAGGCCCAAGGTGTTGGGGTGTGGTTCCTAAAGGTAGGGGTCCAAAATATGATAGGGGTCATAGTGGCCCATGTTTAAGTGATACCAATGCATATTATGGTTGTGGGGAAGTTAGGCATAAGGTTATGGTTGTCCCCGAAATCGTACCAAAGGTAAGGAGGTTCATCCATAAGGTGCTAATGGTTCCTTTGGGGAGAGGTGCCGACAAGATGGTGACCCAAGGCACAATCAGTTCTATGCACTCCATGGGAGGTAAGGGGTTGATAAGGTGCCTGAAGTTATTATTGGTATGTTGAAAGTCTTTGATTTTGATGTGTATGCATTGATTAATCTGGGTGCCACTCTTTCTTTTGTTACCTCTTTTGCTGCCCAAAAGTTTCATGTTGAGCTCGAATTATTGTGTGAGTCATATGAGGTGTCTACTCCTATTGGTGCATCTATTGTTGCTATAAGGGCCTATAGAAATTATCTCATTTACATCTTGCATAAAATATTGCCTTGTAATCTTGTTGAGTTGGACATGGTTGATTTTGATGTCATTCTTGGGATGGATTGATAACACGCATACTATGCCTCTATTGATTATAAAACCCATAGGGTCAAATTTCAATTCCCAAATGAAATTATTCTTGAGTAGGAGAGTCATGATGTGGTGGTTAAGGATAGGTTCATTTCTTGCATTAAAGCTTATAAGTTGATCTCTAAGGGGTGTCCTTATCATCTTGTGAGGGTTAGGGATATGAAGTCCAAAGTCCCTTCTATAGAGTCAGTTCCAGTTGTAAATGAGTTCTTTGATGTCTTTCCAAATGACCTCCGCGATGTTCCTCCTGAAAGGGAGATATATTTTGGTATAGATCTTTTCTCCGATACTCAACCTATTTCTATTCCACCTTATCTTATGGCCCCAACAGATTTAAAGGAGTTAAAGGAGCAATTGAGAGATTTGTTGGAAAAGGGTTTTATTAGGACTAGCTAATCACCTTGGGGTGCTCCAGTGTTGTTTTGTGAAGAAGAAGGATGAGTCTCTTAGAATGTGTATTGACTACTGGCAACTTAATAAGGTCACCATCAAAAATAGGTATCCTACTTCTCTAAGATTTATATTCGGTCTGGGTACCATCAAGTGAAGGTGAGGGAGTGTAACATTCCCAATACAGCCTTCCGGACTAGGTATGGGCATTTTGAGTTTGTTGTAATGTCCTTTGGGTTGACTAATGCACTAACTATCTTCATCGATCTTATGAATAAGGTCTTCAAACCCTACCTTAATTTGTTTGTTGTGGTCTTCATTAATAATATTTTTATCTAATCACATAGTGAGGAGGAGCATATGGGTCATTTGAGGGTAGTGCTACAAAGATTAAGGGAAGAGAAGTTGTATGCTAAGTATGAGAACTGTGAATTTTGATTAAAAGAGGTTGCCTTCCTAAGTCATGTAGTGTCGGGAGATGGTATTAAGGTAGGACCTAAAAAGATGGATGTGATTAGGAGTTAGCCTAGACCATTGACCCCATTGGATATTAGGAGCTTCTTGGGTTAGTAGGTTACTATCAAAGGTTTGTGAATGGGTTCTCTTCCATTACTTCTCCCATGACCAAGTTTACCCAAAAGAAAGCCAAATTTGAGTGGTCCGATGAATGTGAAAAGAGTTTCGAAATATTGAAAGATAAACTTGTGTCCTCTCCTATATTGTCACTACTGGAAGGGCTAGAAGCATTTGTTGAGTATTGTGATTCTTCAACGATTGCTTTGGGTTGTGTGTTGATGCAAAATGGTAAGGTGATAGCCTATGCTTCTAGACAACTGAAAGTGCATGACAAGAATTATCTTACCCATGATCTTGAGTTAACCGCCGTGGTCATTGCTTTGATAATTTGGCGTCACAATTTGTATGGGGCGCATGTTGATGTGTTCACCGATCAAAAGAGTCTCCAATATGTATTCACTCAAAAAGATCTCAACTTGAGACTAAGAAGGTGGTTAGAACTTCTTAAGAACTATGATATGAGTGTGCATCATCATCCTAGTGAGGCTAATGTGGTGGTGGATGCTTAGAGTAGGGTGTGTATGGATAGCCTAGCTCATGTTGATGATGGTTCTAAAGGGGTGGTTAGGGAGGCCCATCAGTTGGCTAGATTGAGAGTTCGGTTGGATGAGGTTGATAATGGTGTTGTTGTCATTGTTGATGTATCTAAATCTTCTTTATTTGAGGAGGTGAAAGCTAAGCAAGATCTTGGCTACGCTTTGTTAGAATCGAAGGCATTGGTAAATGATGGTAAGGTGGAGGTTTTCTCCCAAGTGGGAGATGATACCCTTAGATACCAAGGTAGGTTGTGTGTGCCTTGTGTTGATCGCTTGATAGAAAATATTCTTGATAAGGCTCATGGTTCTTCCTATTCCATTCACCCCAATTCTACTAAAATGTATAGAGATTTGAAAGAGGTGAATTGGCAGGAAGGTATGAAGAGGGACATTGTCAAATTTATCTCCTGTTATCATAGTTTCCAACCAGGTCGGGTGGCCTAGCCCAAGACATAGAGATTCCTACTAGAAAGTGGGAAGAGATTATTAAGGATTTTGTGGTTGGGTGGCCTTAGACTAGAAAGGGTTTTGATTCCATTTGGGTTGTGGTTGATAGGATGATGAAATCGGCTTACTTTCTACTGGTTAAGACTACATATGAGGATAAATATTATGCTAGGTTATACATTCATGACTTGGTGAGGCTGAATGGGGTTCCTTTGTCAATTATATCAGATCATGGTGCAAATTCACTTCACACTTTTAAAATCCTTCCAAGAAGGTCTTGGAACCAAGGTAAAGCTTAGTACGACCTTTACCCCCAAATAGATGGCCAAGCCAAAAGAACTATCCAAACACTTGAGGACATGCGTAGGGCCTGTGTATTGGAGCTCAAGGGTAGTTGGGATGATCATCTTCCATTAATTAAGTTTGCATATAACAATAGCTATCATTCAAGCATTGGTATGGCTCCTTTTGAGGCTCTTTATAGTAGAGGTTATAGATCACTGGTTGAATGGTTTGAGGGTGGAGAGGTGGCTTTGTTGGGTATGGATCTAATTATGGATGCTATGGAGAAGGTAAAGATGATTAGAGAAAGATTGAAAACAACCAAAAATCACCAAAAGTCTTATGCCGATGTGTGAAGGAGGGAGCTTGAGTTTAAGGTTGGTGATTGGGTCTATTTGAAGATGTCACCCATGAAGTGTGTGGTAAGTTTTGGTAAGAAGGGCAAGTTAATCCCTAGACATGTGGGTCCTTATAATGAGATAAGGAGTATTGGTAAGGTGGCCTATGAGTTGGATTTGCCTAGTGAAATGGAATTGGTTCATCCGTTCTTTCATGTGTCTATGCTGACGAAGTATGTGGATGATCCTAATGCTATTGTGCCTCTTGATGTTGTGGAGGTATTTGAATACAAGTTAACATATGAATAGGTTCCAATATATACCTTGGATAGACAAGTGAAGGGGGTTAAGGAACAAGTACGTTGCTTCTATTAAGTTCCTTTGGAGAAATCAACAAGTCAAATGTGCTACATGGGAGATCGAAGCAGATATGCAAAAGTGATATTCTTATCTATTATATCCTACTCAAGGCTAAGGTACTAATTCTAAGTCTCCTATGTGATTTCATGCCTCATGATCCAACCCCTATGTCATTTGCATGCATTCATATTTGTATTGACAAAGTTCATGGTGATTTTACGCTTGTGTTGATATTTTGAAAATGGTGTTTTAAGTGTATTGTTGAATTCTTGTGGGGGTTTATTTCTTCATGATTAGTCTTCTAATATACATTTCTTTGACATTCAGGGATGAATGTTCCTAAGGAGGAGATCTTGAAATAACCCAAAAAGTGCCCGTAAATGTGCCTCAGAAGTGTTCAAAAATGTAATTATATATCTCAAAATACGTGTGTGATATCAAAAATTTGAATTCATATTATTGTTCAGGGGTTCAAATTGAGTGGGAGATTAGTCTAACCAAAATAGAGAGAGTAAGAACAAAATTTTCGCAAAAATACGATTTCCAGTGAGGTTTCCGAACCCCTGGCGCGACGCACTAGGGGCGCGCCTCAGTTCATTTTGTGTGCAGTTTTCTTGTATGGTCCAAGGATTTTGGGTATTGGGACTAAGTGTTCCCATGCAAGAAAATACATATACTTAGCCTTATTTCACCTCTCATATCATTCAAGACATTCCCAACTACTCTCTCGAACACTTAGACAATATTTCATATTGAAATTTCAAGTCCCAAAACTCATCCGGATCTTAAGGTTCTCATTCAAACTTCAAGTCTCCATCTCCAGTCTTCTTTAAGGATTCTCTAAATTCAAGGCATGTGGGTTTCTTTAATGGGTTCCTTTCACCTATGATGCCCAAGCTTCCTTTTACTTTAAATTGCATGATTTAAAGTTGATTTATTCATGGGTCTTACCTATTATGAAATTCATTGCACACTATTTTAGGGTTTCATGATATTATGGTTGTTTTAGCATATTTGGAGCCATGGATCTAGGAACAATTGTGAGATTTTGATGAAAGGTTTTGATGTATATTGCTTGAGGGTGTTATCAAATATCTATTGATGGTTTTACATTGAACTTGCTAGCATTATTTTACTCTTGAATTTAATGGTTTTACACCAGCACTACATGCCTGCACGGTATTTGATAAAATGTCTGATTATAATTTCTTAAGGAATTGAAGGTCCAATGCATGTCATATGATTAATGGACTATATGATGGAGAAAGAAATGTATGTATATTATATTATCACTATAGTGTTGGGAATTGACCAAGCCTCACTCGGGAGGTTGTAGGCCCGAGTAACCTTGTTGAGGGGTTTGAACCTCGATTGTGTTATGACCCAACCCAGGGATCGTGGTTAGTGCCGATTAGGCACCTAGACAAATATTACACTGGATTTCCATCTATATTAGCTACGGAATTTAATCAAAATTTCGACAGAATTTTCCTCTGTTTTACTGACAAACCACATCTGCAAATAGCGAACCCAACAATAGCAAACATCAATATACATATATTGCAGGCTGACAAGGTCACCGCTGCAGTAGAACCACCCAACAAACATATCATACATGCAAAGTCATACCAAATGCAATATCCCACACCTATATGTATCCACAAACCTCTACACATATGAACAGAATCATAGGATGGGACAGGGCCCCGTCATACCCTCTAATATCCATAAATGTAAGATATAGAAAATAAGTGTACATGTATATACCAAAAGATCTACTCTTGATGCAAAGGGAGCACATCAATGGTAGACGGAGATCATAAGAAGAAGGCTCTCTAACCTGTACGCCAGTACCTGTGAGCATGAATGCACATACCCCTCTCGAAGGAAGGGGTCAGTACGAAAAACGTACAGAATATGTAAAGCGGAAAGTACGAAATGTAAGTGAGAGTAATAATCTGAATAAAATATATAAGTCAAACCTGAATGTAAACATCAAAATATTTCTTTATTTAAAATATCAAAATAATGCATATCGGACGGGAATGATGACGACCTCCAAACTCGCGCCATACCACAGCATAACACTAGAAGTTTCAAATATCTGAAATCTCCAACAAAAAGCCCAACTGTAACATAGGTGAGCCGAGGTGAAGGGGTCGTGCACTCACGTCATAGGATAGGTGAGCCAAGGCGAAGGGGCCAAGCACTCAAATATCATAATGTGGAAAGGTCATCATGCCCGTTATATAAGTGAGCCGAGGCGAAGGGGCCACACACTCATGTGGGCCGGGGCAAAGGGGCCAAGCACCCACATGTCATGATGCCAACATATGCCAAGCCTAGCTCCTTTGTCTCCAAACTAAGCAAAGCTGGCCCATGGGTAAATTGACTCACCGTATCTAACCCACTTTGGAATATATATACATATATATATATATATAGTTATACATACGCACAATATCAACCGGCCCGGGAACCAGTGAGCGAAACCAAAAATGGCACCAATAGAGTCGTGAGAATTACATGCATAAAAACTAGTTCCAAAAACTTAGTAATATGCCTAATGTTCGTTTTTGAAATCAAGAAGTTATTCGTTTATGAAATTTGTCAAAATTGCTTAACATCACACATAAAAGTGATTTCAAGGAACTTGCTTAATTTCTCATCATACACATCACTAAACAAACTTCAAAATAATTTTTAAAGTGATTTCGGAACAATAGAACCCATAGCCTTCCAACTATTTAACTTTCGGTCAAACGGACACTATTCATGGATTGTAAGGACTCAAAATTTAGGGATGAAGTTAACTTAGCATAATTGTGGCAAGTAATGAACGTAGGTCCCATTTAGGCTTTTCGTCGAATGTTACGGGCATTTGCGCCTCCAACAACTACATTCTTTCAACATACTCAACTATTTCACATTTTTTACAACTTGCAGGCTCTACATACCCAAGAGTCAAAATATAAATACAATTTTTATAAAAGAAACAAGGAGTGAACATAAGATATATTTGGACCCAAATTGTGAAGGAAAGGGAATTTTTCAAACATAAGACGTTAACCTAACTTAACTAATTCATGCTAAGAGGTAGAAGTCTTCACATACCTCGAATCCTTTCTCCAACTAACTCCAACGCAAGACTAATCCACTTTATTCTTTTGGATGTCCAACGTCTACACAAATTACGATAACGCCAACGATTAACAACCATATCGGGTTTTAAATCCTAACTCTCTAGTTCAAATTTTATAAAAATTTTGGCAGCATCTCCTCTTAAAATACGCCACAACAAGAATTCAACTCAGCTCAAATAATCAATCAATAGCAACAACAACCTATAATATCAATAAACCTTCTTCAATACCATCACAATATCAAAACACCACAAAACGCTGTGACATAATTGGTAAAATAGGGCAGTATTTATACAAACACATATCTACCATATTCAAGCCTTCCTATATACTCCAAGAACTATAATACATCACTCCAACACCCAACTCAAACCCCCAACGCTAAAACATAACGTTACACTTCCCATGGGCTCCAATTTGAGCTAGCCCTCATGTATACATTCACATAGTTTTCCCAACACTTTTTTCACTCGACAAAGACTATTTGCATGACAAATAAAAGTAAACACATGACTATAAATTAATATATCATCATATGCACTTGTCCTCAATTCCAACCCCAAATTCAAAATTCATAATTCAACTGACAACCAACCTTTTTTTTCATGTTTTACCTTCGTTATAACTCACCCCTAACACACCCACAATCTTTAATTAATATAAATGAGGCTAGAAGTTAACATACCTTTCAAGCCCCTTACTAGACCCAAACCTTCCTAGCCGTCGAACCAAGCGTTTTCTTGACCAACTAACGCTTCTATGCCACTTTAGGGATCCAATATACCAAGCTTAACGCATCAAATCATCAAAAACTTGAAAAAATGGAATTTTTTTCCCCTTTACTATAGCAAGCCGAGAGCTTGCTGGACACTCACAAACTTTCTCCAAATTTTTCTAAGTGTAGAAAGTACTCTTCTACAAGATAAACTCACACATGTATATATATAGACTCAAGTACCACACTTAGACCAATAAGAATTAAACACACACATGACCCCACAATAGTTTAATTCTTAAGGATTAAACTTAGAACAAAATTAACATTTGGTCCTAAACTTTACCAAATCGAAAAAATTAATAACTTACGGGGTCTAACATCCTCCCCCCCTTAAGAACATTCGTCCTCGAATGTCATACTAACCATACAAGTTTTGTCTACAATACCACATCTGACCATGAACAACTTAGCTATCATACATAGTGCTTAACAAGGAAAAATGAATTAGCTAAAGATATAGTAAATAAATGAGGGTATTTCTTCTTCATTTGCTCCTCCGCTTCCCAAGTGTAGGGATGGTGATACGTAATGCCTGTAGGTCACTTAGGCGAATCCCACATCGGAAAGAGAGGGGGAGTTCCTGGGCTATATGTTGAGTTTGGAACCTTACATGTGCATACGTGTTTTCCCGAGCTTGCCTAGGAGGAATAAAATTGTGCGACCCTGTGGGGAAAGAGCGGACAATATATGCACATGTGGGGCCATTCGTGACAGATGGTATCAGAGATGACTCTCCGCTAGTACGATAGTGGGGCAAACCTCAGTGAGGACGCTGAGTCTCTACGGGGGGGTGAGTGCAGGGATGACGATACATAATTCCTATAGCTCACTTAGGCGAATCCCACATCGAAAAAAAGGGGGAGTCCCTGGGATATATGTTGATTTTGGAACCTTACATGTGCATACGCGTTTTCCCAGGCTTGCCTGGGAGGAACAAAATTGTGCAGCCCTGTGGGGATAGAGCGAACAATATATGCATGTGTGAGGCCATTAGCGATAGATTGCATCGCTCGAAAGGTGCTAGGCCCGTGCAACCTTGTTGAAGGATTACTTCCTCTATCACTTCACTCGGGAGAGGGTAGGTCCATTCACCTATGTCGAGGGGTTTGTACCTTGATAACCATATTGGGAGGTTTGTACTCCATCAACCATGTTGGGGGGTTTGTACCTTATCAACCATGTTGAGAGATTTGTACCTCATCAACCAATTGAGGGGTTCGTACCTCATTTACCTCTCCAAGTAGGTGGTAGGCCTTGGATATTCACTATTAATGGTCTCTCCTTACACGTGTATTATGTTCTATATAAACATGATTATACTTCAAACATCATTCATACATGTCATATTGATATGTACTTATTCATTTCCTATGTTATGTATTTTATTTATGATGTTTATCACTTGTTGCATTGCATCCTATATATTTAGTACATTAAAACATACTAATGCATACTTTATGGCTACATGATGTCACCATGTAAGAATTGAAGCCCGAGTTGATTATCCTCCTCCACGTGGCTAGTACGATCTCTCTAAATTTATTTGGTGAGTCCTCCATTCCGGTGACAATATTTGTGCTTTTATTTTATGTATTGCGACTCTATTTCTTTATTGTACATTTGACTATGAGACTGAGCCTGGTTGCTTATGTTCGCCTCGCCTAAGTTCTATGGTTAGAGGAGTTATTGGACATGTTACGTGTAATGCTATAAACTTTGACTCTCTCTCTCTCTCTCTCTCTCTCTCTTGACTCTTGATATTTATGATATGGAAGTTGTTCCTTAGCCCCGTTTATCCCTATTTACTATCTCTTGTTGTATTTTATTGCTTTCACAACCTAGAATTTGTAATGATATATTAAGAGCCTTATTTGGGGTACCTTCGGGTTCCCAATGCGCTATGTCATGTCTAGGCAATAGGCTTAGGTATTGACAAGACCCTCTAAAAACTCTCTTAACACTTAACCAAATATTTCATCAAAATGCAAGTGTCTCAAGCTTACCGGATCTCAAGAACTCCATTTAACCTTCAAGTTTCCTTCACGTCTATATCAAGGAATCCCCAAATTTAGGTATGTCGGTTTCATCCATTGGGTCCTTTCACACAGATAGCCTAATCTTCCTATTTTATGAAAATCGCATGTTTTTAAGTTGTATTACTTATGGGTGTCTATTATTATGAAATATGAGCATGAAATATATTGGGGTTTTGTCAAATATTGTTGATTATGCATGAATGTCTATTTTAAGTCTATACTATGAATTGATCTTTGTCTATTGAGGCTAT
>JAOTQJ010095645.1:0-11800 GCA_025642045.1 Solanum sejunctum
AACCCCTGACTGACTGGAGGTAGCTGGTCTCCTACCAGAGGTCTGCGGAGGTGTGCTTTGTACCGGTCGAGGAGGAAGGGGTCCACTCAGCTATGTTCGAAACTGCCTGCCTCAAAAATCCACTCCTGAATCGGATGACCTAGCCCTTTTTGGCAGCCCTCTATCATCTGCCTTATCCGCCTAGCGCCCATGATGACGATCCTACATTCCCTGGGCATGATCCTGAATACGAGCAATATCCATCCCAGGTTGGGCAGCCAATACCAATCAACCATCAACATAATACGTATCTAGACCAAAAATATATCGGTGCATGCAATCTATCATTCTGGAGACATGTGTCGGTGCATATAGAGCCAAAGAATCAAATTCCAAGCTATACTCCCAAACCGACTGGCCCCGCTGTCGCAACATCAAGAATCTGTCCTCCCTGGCACGTCTGATCTCTAGAGTTAAAAAGTGAGCAAAAAAGACTTCAGTAAACTCTCCCCAAACCGCAGGTTGAGCATTTGCACCTCGGGACAGCAGCTACGATTCATACCAATTTGCTGTAACATCATGTAATCTATAAGATGCCAGCTCTACCGATTCTACTTCTAAGGCCCCAATCACCCTCAAGGTCCGCTGCATCTGTCTCACGAATTCCTGAGGATCCTCCAAAGGTTTGGACCCAAAAAACTCTGATGGTCCATAAGCCAAGAAATCACGGGCTCGAGAACTATCACGACGGGCGACCTGACTACTCCTCGGCCCTTGTCTATGGGTCTGGCGGGCCACAATCTGGGTCAACAACTGTACTGCCTCCCTGAGTTTCCCGATATCAGCACCTGGCTGAGGAGTCGAAGGTTCTAATGCCCAGCCCTCTGGAGTTGGCGGGGTAACCGAACTCGCTGTAGGGAGAACAGTCTCCGGCTCTGGCTGATTACGAGCTCGGGTAGTTCTCCGACCATATCGAGCCCCATCTACTGCTGCAGGCCTCCCTCTGTGATCGGCTGGTTGCTTTCTTGGCGGCATATCTGAAATACAAATTAATTCGGTCAGGGGGGAAAAATCACCCTATTCATACCACTCTAACGTACGATTTAGGATCAGAAGGAAAAGTATTATCCTAATGTCCCGTAGCCTCCTGTATATGGATGTGGTGCACAACACACCGATAAACAAGACTCTACTAGACACGGTCTGTAGACACTCTGAGGAGTAACCGCTCTGATACCACTTCTGTCATGAGCCAACCCAAGGCCGTGAATGGTGCCGATAGGGCACCCTTCACGGCCCTGGGTTGGGTCGTGACACTTTATGAGTCAAAAGTAAAATCTTAAAAGAATGTTACTAACCAATGAGTTGATAGTTGATGCGATGAATTGAGTTGACAAATGTCCAATGAAACTAGTTGAATGAGTTAAGCATAAGGTTGATGTTTTATAGCATGTTGAGTCTTGGGAGGAGTATTGAGCACTAAATTGAGAGATAATAAGTCCAACTCAAACTCAATAACTATGCAGCCAGCGTAGGAGAGGATTGAACCTAAAATCAAATGTTTCCTACTGTCCCAAAAGGAGGACTTGATGTTACTAATTTTGGATCCACTGATGGGATGTCCTTTACCTTCGCAAGCTATTAGATATATGTGGCAATGATATTACTTTGTTATATTATCACTGGCAAATGGGTGATGATTATTTTTTAGAGAAACTCCCAAATCGGACTTGACAGTATTCTGAGTGGATTGGACTAGATGGTATATGAGTGGTCATTGTCTAAACTGCATTCTTACTTTAGACTTTTAACTTGCTGATTGAGTTCACTACTTCTTGAGTTAAGCTATTTTGAGTTGATGTTATTCTACCTTTAAAGATTTCATTCTACCATTTTAAATGTACGTACATTCCACATACTGATGTCTATTTTGAGACTACATCTTTTCATTATGCAGAGGCAAGTACTAACGGTCATCAACAGGTGCCCCGTTGAAGACCTATTTGCATTCAGCTGATTGGTGAGCTCTACCCTACTTTTGGAGGATATATGTTCTTTTTTATCTTTGAGTTTAGTATTTTTAATTTTATTTTGAGGTAGTCATGGGCCTATCGTTGATACCACCTTGTCGATAGATAGAGACTTCAACCAGATTGTATTTTTGACTACTTTCTTTCACACTAGTCTTACTCAGTTGGTGGATAGATTATTTGGCCTCTGGCCTTGTATTATAATTTGTCATTTCTTTTCTTTAAGTATTCTTATTCATTGATATCTACCACTATTAGAATGTGATAGAATGAATGTGATGAGGCCGAGTGTGTCACGACCCAAGCCTAGAGCCTAGACATGATATGGTGAATGGGAACCCAAAGAGATCCCCAAACAAGCCTCTTGAGCATACATGGCACATCCTTGGTTTCATGGAAGAAATAAAAGAGAAAGAAGCACATAATTTTCTAAGTGAAGTAGGGCTTTGCACTCACGATATGGGAGGATTTAGAGACTTGGGACATCCAATTTGTCAACATAGCAAACATTTACCACCAAAAAGGAAATAAAGGACTAAGGAAAAACTCCAACAATCATAGACATAATAAGAGTCAAGATCATAACATAAAAACCATGTATCCAACAACACCTCTAACTACGAATCGAGCAGGGGCAAAGATATATATCGGCTCACCCTCAAAGATAGCATCCAAAATAGTGTAGTCTAAATAAAAGCATAAAAGTAAATGGATGGTGTCCCCTGAGCGAAGGACTCACCCATAGCAATCTTTGAATAGCTGTCTAGCCATGAAGAGAGGAATATAAAATGGGTTATGACCCTTCTAGTAGGTAGTGGATGGTACATGGTATAAAGTGGTACATAAGGGTGAGGCATACGACATGGTTCACGATCCCTTCACGTAGACATTAGGTAATGCATATTAATAAGTCATACATGATGGTGAGGTATACAACATGGTTCATGAACCCTTCATATAGATATTAGGTAATGCATATTAATAAGTCGTACATGAGGGTAAGGCATATAACATGGTTCATGACCCCTTCACGTAGGCATTAGGTGATGCATACAACATGGTCAGTGACCCCTTTATGTAGACATTTGCCTTGTACTAGAGGGTGAGGAATATAACATGGGTGATGACCCCTTCTAGTAGGCTTCACAATTCACATGAGAACAAAATATAGAATAAGAGTTCAACAATTCACTTGTAGATCATGGAATCTTTTCATGAGTCTAATCCATGCTTGGAAACTGATATATTATCATAACATGCTTGTCATGTAAATTTATACCATAATCTCTTATCAACATCAAGAATCCTTGTCAAGTAATTTGGTCAAACATAGTGAGTATGCATATACATGCTTAAAATCATGCAATTTAGGAGTATAAGACAAGAAGTAGTAAAATCAATTCATTTTAAAGTCATTCAAATCAACCAACAAATATTGTAGTAAAACCCTTATATTTTAAGAAGAAAATCATATTTCAAGACATATAGGAAAAATAATTAGTTTAATCATTCTTAATCAACTCATCATAATAATATGCATCATCTTTAAAATATGAACATGGGAGCATAAAATCCATTTTATCACTCAAAAACCTTTATTTTGAATATTCTGAAAACCAACTAAACATATGTCATGACCCAAGCCTAGGGCCTAGACTTGACCAGCATATGGGGAACCTGAAGGAACCCCAAGAAAGCCTCATAGCTTATTATAATGCATCCTTGGTTGTGGAAGCAATGTGAAATAACATAAGAGACATAAACAAGGGGAATTGGAACTAAGGGAGAGAGACTAATACTTAAGTAATACGTAATAGTTTAGAAAACAAAGGCAAGGGGACTAAGGGGATAAGCTTGCGTAATATCATAATCAAGAGACGAAAGAGTCAAGACTCATATCATAGATACATAGCATGTCCAATAACACCTCTACTACATAGATAAGAGCGGGGGCCAAGACAAAGCAATCGGGCTCACCCTTAGAGTCAAGATAGAAAATAAAGAAGAGTATCCATTACATAATAAAAGGAACATATACTAAAGTCCCCAAAGTGGAGGACTCACCAACTAGCTTGAGCAGTACTGAACTAGCCCCTTGGAGGAGGAGGAGGATCAACTTGGGCTTCGATCCCTACATGGTGATAACATCTAGGCATAGAGTATGTATTAGTACTTTGAATGTACTAAGTATGTAAGATGCAATGCAAACAAAAATTAAGCATCATAATCAAAATGCATAACAATAGGCAATAGGTATACTATAGCAATATGATATGTATGTTCAATGCATAAGTAAAACATGCTTAAGAAACTCATGTTCATATAGAAAATCATGTGTAGAAGAGACCTCGCTAGCTATTCAAGGTACAAACCTATTGGTGTGGTATAAACCCCTCACATAGTTGATAATAATCATACCTTATCAACATGGTTGATGAGTACAAACCCTCAACATGGTTACCCAGGCTCTTATCCCCCTAGATCGGGCATGGTCTAATGCAACACATTATATAGAGTATATAATATGCATAATTTGATTTCATCATCATATAGTCGTTCATATTATATCTCATGCTTTGGACCTTCAACTACTCAAGAAACCATATTAGGATATTTTATAAAACACTTAGAGGGTGTGTAATGCTAGTATAAAACCATGAAATACAAAGATGAAATCATACAAGAAAATTCATTGTAAAACCATTCATTAACACCTTGCAACACCCTCAAGCAATATACATCAAAAATCCTTCTCAAATCTTACAATAGATCAAATATTTATAGCTCAAGACATAACAAAATAATCACAACTTTACATAGCTTTAACATAGTGTGCAATGAATTTCATAATAATCAAGACTCATTTGTAAATCAATTTTAAATCATGCAATTTGAGTAAAAGGAGGCTTGGGTATCATGGGTGAAAGGAACTCATGAAATAAAGCCACAGACCTTAGCTTGGAGATGAATTTGTTGAAGATTGGAGATGGAGACTTGAAGCTTGAAGAATATCCTTGAAGATTAACCTTAGCTTGGGATGAGAGTTTGGGACTTGAATTTGGGGAGTGAAAATATGACTAAGTGTTTGAGTAAGTATTGGAAAATGTTTAGGATGATATAAGGATGAAATTTGTCTAAGTATAGGTAAAAACATATATGGGAACCCTTGGGCCCAAGACTCAAAGCCTTGGACCCGAAAAACAGAAAATACACAAACTAGCACTGGGACGCGGAAACCATTTTGGAAATTGCATTCTTAAATTTTTGTAATTGCTAATTCTTCGCTCTTACATCGAGGTTAGACTCTTTTTCCCCTAATTTTGACCCCTTGAACAAGAATATGAATCCAGATTTTTGAAATAACAAACAAATTTTGAGATATATGAAAATTAAAATTCCAGGCATTCCAAGGCACATTTTTGGGCACTTTTTGGGGTCGTTTCAATATCTCCCCCTTGGGAACATTCATCCCCGAATGTAAAAGAAACGTACATGACAATAGTAATCGTGAAAAAAATTAGCCCAATAAGAATGTAACATTACATTTAAAACACCATTTTCAAAATCTCAACATAAGTGTAAAATCATTATAAATTTGCCAACTTAACATGAATGCATATGAATGGCATAGGGGTTGAAACATAAGACTTGAAATCATAGAAAAGGACTTGACGTGTTATCATAAGCTTGAATAGAATCAAATAGTATGGATATTGCTTCTTCATGCCTGCACCAGCTCCCTGAGAGACACTTACGAATGGACGACTCCGCCAATAGGGGCTTGATGAACACCACATCGATATTAGCCAACTTCTTCACCCATCCATCCACATCTCCACCAGGACCTTCTCCTAAGTTAACTTATCCTCCACATCACCCACAATTTCACAGAGTTCTATAGCACTAGAGTCACCAACGCATCCCCTCAACCTAGAAGCATAACAAACTGGATAAACCATAATCATATCCCTAGGCAAATCCCATCCATATGCAACCTTACCAACTTCTTCTACACTCTAGAAGAACATCACAACCATAACTCATTTGTCAACCTTAACCACACCTATTCTACTTGTTGCCATGAGCCACTATCTCCCTCTTGGGAGACAACCTCCATTCTACGATCTCTTCACATAAAACTTCCAACTCTAATAAGGCGGGATCAAGGCCTTGCTTAAACTAAACCTTTTACCCCAAGAAGATTTGGAACCATAAAGAACGCCATACTATCATTCTCAACTTCCTTCAACCTACTCCCTATTTATCCAACCTATGGACTCCACTAGTCATCTATTTACCACCATTACCACAACACTAGACTACCTATAGGAACCTTTCTTAGAGCACCGACTATAATATCCTTACCGAGAAAAATAATGCACACTCATTTCTTAATCATTAAACAATTCTAATCACCTTCTTGCTATCCACAAATGCACACATATCATATCTAGTAAACAATCTCTCATCCTCCAAGACTTGAAAAACTATCACTAAATGATTCACAAGATCTAAACAAATCAACACTTCATCACTAGAGGCCACCACAAACATATCACGAAAGGGTTTCAAGACACTATTCAAGGAACCCACAACACCACTAATGCATAAGTCCACCAAAAAACTCCATCAATACTAATAATGCTCATTCCTAGTTTGAAAAGATACTTTGGGATATCACCTACCCTCATCTTCACTTGGGGACAAACCCTAAACCTTAAATCAACCTTAGAGAAGCAACTAACCCATCGTAGTTTTCTAAATAGATCAACCATCCTCAACCATCATGTTATAACCTTACGGGTTCTACACTCATTAGAAGCATGATATGCAAGTATCCAAACCACCTCAAGACCTCCAACCTATCAAGCTAAGGTCAACCAAGATCATAAAACAAGACTCTATGCAACAAGAACATGGAACAACCCTTATAGACCTCTACTAGCCATAATAGACTCATGCAACCATCTGGGACATACATATGAATCCTACTAGGACAAAGGAATAACACAAGAGATAGCAATCCCTGGACCTATCAAATCATCCTACTCAAAACGTCAATCACAACATTGGCCTTACTTAAGTAATAGAAGGGAACCATTCACAAGCTCCAATAATAGCCCGCTAAACCCAAGAAGCTTCTAATATCCAAGGAAGTCAAGGTCTACGCTAATCTCTAATCATCTTCATCTTACTAGGGTCCACTTTAATACTGTCGCCCGACACCGCACGTCCTAGGAACCCAACCTCTTACAACCAAACTCCCACTTCTCCTATTTAGCATTCAACTTTCTTCCATAAACTTGGTAGTACTACCCTCAAAACACTCACATGCACTACCTCATTAGGGAACACAAACCATCATATCATCACCAAAACCACCATAAGCCTACTAGAGTAGGGGCTAAAGGATCTTATTCATGAAACTTATAGGCATAGCCGGTGCACTAGTCCAACCAAAGGACACCACCCCAAATTCGAAATATCGGAAAGGGACATTTAAAGCCTCATCTATCCTCAATAACAATTTTATAAACAAAACAACTTAGGCTCAACACCTCTAATTCTTACAAGATGATAAATGCGACCCCTTAGAGATCAATTGTACCTTAAGACATGAAATGGAGCTACCTCCCTTGCTACCATTTGACAACCTCCCACTCAAAGACGGGCTCATTACTGAAATAGGATCTAATTCTATGTGTTTCACCATCCATGAAGATGCAACATGCATGCAACCATTCCACTCCTATAATGACATCAAAATCCACCATGCCAACTCCAACAAGTCACTAAGCAAGACCTAATGCAATATCCAGATCAACATCCATGAACCTTCTAGCAATAATATACTCACCAAAAGGATAAAACCAAAGGTCCACAAAACAACTTAGGCACACAAGAAGCCCCACTAACAACCAAAATAAATAGAGAAGAATTAGTGGCACATCGGGCCTAACACTGCATGCACAACCAAGCCAAGGAAACTTCAACTGACCGGTAATAACATTAGGCATCTCATCCCCTCCTTGAGACACTTGATCAATATTACCACCTCGATCCAAAAGTCAACCATATGGGCAATCCAGAATTCTGTGGACTATCTCACCACACCCAAAGCATACACCTTTGTTCTTCTAACATAGGCCACTATGGTCCATCCTATACGTAGGGCACTTGGGATTAGTCATTCCCCCATCACCTCCTTTGTCTTATGCATTTACGAGGGCAATCCTTAACCTTATGACCCATCTCCCCACAATCATAACAAGCATTAGTAACACTCAAGAATGGGTCATCATGGCCTCCACCACATTTTGGGAACCTTTCACAAGGCACCACACCACCTCTATTTCTCCCCTTGGAAATTTGGAACTTACCCCTATTACCGGCCCTCTTGGCCTCTCTACCACTTCTCTCACCACTAGAAGTCTCGGGAGGATCCACATGTTGATCGAGGTAAGTTGCCAATTTTGCCACCACTTTGGCCACTTCCCAAATAGCATTGCAAATCTCCACATTCATCTTAGCACCATCCTGAGTAAATTAAGGCATATCTTGAAATGTAGTGGTTAGGGGTTAGTAATAAGCTCTAGGGGATCTAACTCTATAGTATGACATAGATCATGAAGAAGTAAAACATTTCCTAAAACGTCTAATAGGCTCCTACTCATAGTTGTGGTGTACAACACAACCATGAATAAGACTCTAATAGATGCGGTGTGTTGGACTCCGACGATCTATCAAGCTAGTGCTCTGATACCATCTTTGTCACGGCCAAAGCCTAGGGCCTAGACATGATCGACGAATCGGGAACCTGAAGGAACTCCAAGCAAGCCTCATAGCATATTATTGCACATCCTTGGTAGTGAAAGCAATGCGAAACAAAATAAGAGACATAAACAAGGGAAATTGAGACTAAGAGAGAGAGATTAATACTTAAGTAATACATAGAAGTTTGGAAAACAAGGGCAAGGGGACTAAGGGGATAAGCTTGCGTAATATCATAATCAAGAGACAAAAGAGTCAAGGTTCATATCATAGATACATAGCATGTCCAACAACACCTCTACTACATAGATAAGAGCGGGAGCCAAAATAAAGCAACCGGGCTCACCTTCACTAGTCAAGATAGAAAATAAAGAAGAGTGTCTCATTACATAATAAGAGGAACATACACAAAGGTCCCCAAAGTGGAGAACTCACCAACTAGCTTGAGTAGTACTGAACTAGCCCCGTGGAGGAGGAGTATGATCAACTTGGGCTTCGATCCCTACATGGTGATAACATGTAAGCATAGAGTACGCGTTAGTATATTTGAATGTACTAAGTATATAGGATGCAATACAAACAAGAATTAATCATCACAATCGAAATGCTTAACAATAGGCAATAGGTATACTATAGCAATATGACATGTATGTTCAATGCATAAGTAAAATATGCTTAAAGAAACTCATGCTCATATAGAATATCATATGTGTAGAAGAGACCAAGCTAGATATTCAAGGTATAAACCCCTTAGTGGTTGTGTGATATAAAACCCTCACATGGTTGATAATAATCACACCTTATCAATACGGTGGTGAAGTACAAACCCCTCACATAGTTGACAAGTACAAACCCTCAACATGGTTACCTAGTCTCTTATCCCCCCCGGATCGAGTATGGTCTAATGCAATACTTTATGTAGAGTATATCATATACATAAGCTTATCTCATCATCATATAATCATTCATATCATATCTCATGCTTTGGACCTTCAACTCCTTAAGAAACTATATCCGGACATTTTATCAAACACTTAGAGGGTGTGTAATGCTAGTATAAAACCATGAAATATAGAGATGAAATCCTGCAAGAATAGACACAACTTACAATAGCTTTAACATAGTGTCCAGTGAATTTCATAATAATCAAGATCCATTTGTAAATTAACTTTAAATCATGCAATTTGAGCAAAAGGAGGCTTGAGTATCAAGGGTGAAAGGAACCTATGAAAGAAACCCACATACCTTAGCTTGGAGATGAACTTGGTGAAGATTGAAGATGGAGACTTGAAGATTGAAGAAGATCCTTAAAGGAGAACCTTAGCTTGGGATGAGGGTTTGAGACTTAAGTTTGAGGCGTTAAAATATGACTAAGTGTTTGAGTGAGTATTGGAAAATGTTTAGGATGATATGAGGCTGAAATTTGGCTAAGTATAGGTAAAAACACGTATGGGAACCCTTGGGCCCAAGACCCAAAGTCTTGGACTCGAAAAATAGAAAATGTACAAAATAATACTAGGGCGTGTCGCACCCCAGAAGCGGAAACCATTCTGAAAATTGCATTCTTAAATTTTCGTAATTGCTAATTCTTCGCTCTTAAATTGGGGCTAGACTCTTTACCCCCTAATTTTGACCCCGTGAACATGAATATGAAGTTGGATTTTTGAAGTAATAAATAAATTTTGATATATATGGAAATTAAAATTCTGGGCATTCTTAGGCACATTTTTGGATACCTTTTGGGATCGTTTCAATACATAAGTTCCTTCATAGTTTTTCATAGCTTCATAGAGAACATAACTTGAATATCATAAAATCCATCAAAATATCAAACCCCACAACATTTTGGCATAAAACAGCATTTCTTGTAAAATCCATACAGAGGACATGTGTATAATGCATAATAATATCATCATAAGCAAGAGTTCATAAATGCCCATAAAATAATTCATAAATACCACATAATATTTTATTCGTGATAATGCACAAAAATAAACTATAATATAATGTTTAGTAGTAATACCATATTCAAAAGTTCATAAAATAACCATAAAGATTCATAAACTTCATGTAGTAGGAGAAGAGAAATGGTTGTGCTTGTGGGAAGGAAAGTTCCCACAATCAAACTCGCATACCTAAACTTTGAAGTTTCTTGAAGAAAATTGGAGGAAAACTTGAGGCTTGAGAGGGGTTCTTGAAATCCAAAGGTTCTTGAGATTTTTGAGATTGATTGGAGGATTTGGTGATAAATTGGGAGAATTTTGGGAGGATTTTGAATGTTCTTGGACTTGAAAATGGTGGAGCATTAGGGTATTCCCATATATATAGGCATTGGATATTTACTTAACTACCCTTGAGCAAAATTGGAAAATTACGGAACCTGGTGAACTGGTCCGCGTCCAATGCGCGATGCGGACCTGCAACACGCCATGAATTTTGCCAGTCCACGACACGGACTAGTCACGTATCCTTACTGTTTCTCTCCCCGTTGCGAAAATTATTTTTTGCTATGGGTCTTCTAAAAATTGAGTGTTACCCTTTTCCCACACAATTTTGTCCCTGAACAAGAATATGAAATCCGATTTTTGAAATCATACATGAATTTTGAGATATGCAAGAATTATGATGTAGGGTATTTCTGAAACACATGAGGGGTGCTACAGAGTGGTTCGCTTGGAAGCTAGCAATAGTCTCTTAGTGTCGGCCGCGCCAAGGGTACCCTATCGAGGCGTGACAGGTTAAAGTTTTATTTTTATGAAAAATTCAAACTTTAGAAAATTTAAATTTACTCCACCTCTGGCCCCATCCCCCCCACCTAGCCTCAACCCCAGCCCTAACCTACCCACATACAAAAAGAAAATTAAATATATTTTTACAAAAAAATCATATTTTAAATTTTTTAATCTCTTGTTCCACCTCAGGCCCCCGTCCCCTTCCATCCAGACTCCTCAAGCCCGAGCCCCACATGAAAAAAAATTACAAAATTATTTTTTACAAAAATTTTAAATTTTAAAAATTTT
>JAOTQJ010095666.1:0-11799 GCA_025642045.1 Solanum sejunctum
GTCTGTGGATATATGTGGGTGTGGGAAATTATGTTGGTATGATCTCATTTGTATGATATGTTTGTTGGACGGCTCTACCGCAGCGGTGACCTTGTCAGCCCGCATATGTGTATATATATATATATCTGTTCGTATGGTAATGTCTAATACTGTTGGGTTCGCTATTTGCAGGTAGGGTTGGTTAGAAAAACAGAGGAAACTCTGTCGAAATTTTGGGAAATTCCTTAGCTGTTGTGGATGGAAATTCGGTATAGTGTGTGTCTGGGTGCCCTATCGACACCAAATCACGGCCCTTAGGTTGGGTCGTAACATATTCTCAAGTGGAGGTGGGTTATTATCATTCGCATTCTTATTCAGGTTTAGAGTTGCATTAACTGTGTTTTTCATGTTGTCTTGGGTCGTTCTTCTCAATATTCTTTAGATCTATGGGTTAAATAGAGTCAAGGGAATGTCTTAACTTTGCATATTGTGTATAACTACACCTACATGTTGAAACAAAATAACCAAAATTTTAAAATGAGAAAAATAAGGATTAATTCCCGAACTACTCAAATTAAATAAGTCTAGCCATATTCCCCGGTAACAACACCAAAATCTTGATGTCGCCCAAGCTACACCTCTTCTTTGAAGTTTAAAGCGGTCCTTGTCAAGATATAAAACCTAACCAAGGCTAGGGTTGAACCCATAGGGAATAAGATAGACTTAGAAAAATTTCAAGATGTTCGAGTTGATTAACCTACTGATCTCCCCAAAGAGGGGAGGGGTTTGTAAAATGATAGAAAGAAATCCTAGACTAAGACAAGTATGAAATCAGTATGAAGAGTAACTAGGGTATTGTGTTCCCCATGATTCCCTAACTTGGTATTACCAAATAATCAATTTCTTTTCTACTATGTAGCATGTAGAATGGTAAGTTAAGTTTACCAAATCCTTTGAGTTAGGCGAGAGAAAAATTTTAGTATGTGATTTGATCTATCTCCGCAATGTGACATTACTAACCCTTACCTATTATTCTAGTACAACCTCCCCTGGATCCTGTTTGGTTGGTTACATGAGAAACATCAATTAAATCCTGTTAATTAATCTCTTTTCGTATTCATTCCTACCTCAATCCAATCAATAACACTAGATGAGTTCTAACATCGATCACAGTTAAAAAATATTCAGAATGAAGAGAATTAATTAATACATACATGCACACTTTCCAAAAATTATGAATTATTCAGTTTTACCTTATTAGTTCTTCATGGTTCAGACAACCCTAGTTGTGGATTTCAGCTGCTCATTATCATTGTAGATGCAAGAATCGTGATTTTGAATAGCATAATTAAGCATTTACAAGAATAAAATTAAGAACAAGAAATTCAAGCTCTTCAATGGAAATCACAAGTATGATTTAAAAATAGAAAATATTATTTTTCAAGTGTCTCACAATGTTTCTCACTTTTTTTTTACTAAATCTCTACTCTTCTGTATGAAAAATAACCTAAAAGACCTATTTAAAGCATTTAAAATACAAAGCCAAATCAAAATATGATAACTAGGTCAGTAGACACTACGGGCAACTTTACGGGCCGTACAAAGTTCTACGTCCCATAATCATAGCTTCGTGGATTCATTCTGCAAATTTGGGGTTGACTTCAACAAGACCTACCTATGGGTAGTATAAAGTTTTACGACCCATGAAAGATTTTGTGTTATAAATTTTTAGCAACTCCCCAGTTTTTGACCCTCAGGGTACGGCACCATCTCTAACTCATATAATGTTTTACAGCTCATCTGCATGTTCGTAAACTCAACTTTAGAAAATCTCCCCTTCACTGATTTTTTCTACGAAACCTACTCTACAACTTGTGGAAACTTCCACAACCCGTAAAGGGTGTCGTTGAATAGAAAATCTTCATTTTCGCACTTTTACCTCAAAAATTGTGCCAACCCTTTAATACTGAAAAACAAATATAAAAACACATCAAACCTACTAACATCGCTTTGAAAACACACAAAATTCCAAGTTTTAAGCATAAAAATTGTTGTATTTTGATAGCACATCATGTTTTCTCATACGTTCACTCTCATTCATACCAAGATATGTCCCTTGGTCACGTTTAAGCTTGTATTAAGTAATTTTGCTACTTTACACATATACATGTTTTACTTATAAATGATGGCAATATAATTTCATGCATTGCATTACATCTCACATATTTAGTACATTCCAATGTACTAACATACATTGTGCCTGCATGATTTAACCCTGTAGGGAAAGGTACTCCTCTACTGGCTCATGGATAGGATTTGACGTTCAAGACTAGTACTTTTATTTGTGGAGAACCCTTAGTTCGGGACTCTACCAATTTTTTTTCTATCTTGTATCCTTACTTGAGATGATTTATATGTGGCCCTTTTGAGGCTTTTACTTTTTTGTTATTAAACTTTGGAGTCTTTTCTATTTTATGTAAACCGACCATTACCAGTTCTGTCCATTATTATGTTAGTTGATATGCTTTATGAACAAAAGATGTTATCCTTTCGAAATGCCCCAAAAATGTGCTTTGGAATGTCAATAATTGTAATTTTCATATATCTCAAAATCCATGCGTGATTCAAAAATTCTACTCCTTATTCTCGGTTAGGGGACAAAATTAAGTGGAAATGGGTATAACCCAAATTTTTGAAGACTCGTAGCGAAAATAATTTTTGAAAAATTCCAATTTCTAGAGAGCCTGCTCGCCTAGGTTGCATAGTAGTGTAAAATGTGAGGAGCGCCTGGGGTGCGAACTAGTGCAAAAGTTTCATTGTTTTCTCATTTCGTCCAAGGGCATTTGTTTAATAACCTCATGCTTACTTATGCATAAAAACACCCATACTTAACTATTTTTCAACTCTATATCACTCAAAAACCCTTATTTAAAAGTATCCAAGACTTAATCAAATATCTTATACCAAATTCAAGGATTCACTTCAAGCTCTACATGCCTTCAAGTTCATCTCAAGAAAACCTAAGTTTGAGGTATGTGGGTTTCATCCATTGGGTCCTTTCACCCATGGAGCCCAATCTTCTTTTTTTATGAAAATTGCATCTTGTCACATTGTATCATCTATGGGTATCTCTTATTATGATTATAAATTATGTTGGGGTTTTATGAAATGTTGGTTGATTATACATGCCTATCTATTTCAAGCTAATGCAATGAATTGGTTTTGTCTGTTGAGACCATGCATGTTTTGACCTATAAAACTATAATCTATTATGAGATTTAGTGATGAGTTTCAAGGTATCCTATATGAGGATTTTACTATATGTTGGTGGGTTGATTTGCATTGAGTTTCTCATATTATTTCACTCTTGTATTGGATGATTTTGAACAAGCATTGGAAATCCACCAAGTGTTTGATAAAATGTCATGACAAGAATTCCTCAAGTTTTTGATAATCTATTACATGATTTATAAGCTAAGTGACTTCATAATGATTAAGGGCTTCCAAGCATGCATTAAATTCATGAGAAGTACCTATGATGTTGCAAGTGAATTATTGGTCTCCTATGTTTTGTTATGCTCTTGGGAAATGTGAAATCCTTTCTTGATACTTGAATATGATGGTTTGATGAGCTATTTTCATAACTCCTACCGAAAATATTATATCGTAAGGTAAGGACATCTTATCATACCTACCAAAAAGGCCATACAATAAGGTAGAATAAAACATGGCTCCTACCGAAAAGATTATACCGTAAGGTAAGAACATCTTATAACACCTACCGAAAAGTCCATGCCGTAAGACAAAATAAGTCATGGGTCCTACCCAAAAGATTATATCCTGAGGTGAGGACACTCTTTAATACCATCCAAAAAGAGTTATGCTAGAATGTAGAATAATTTATGGCTCCTACCTAAAAGATTATACCGCAGTGTAGGGAACATCTTATACTACCTATCGAAAAGACCATATCGCAAGGTAGAGGTATTGATAACACTTTCTGAAAAAGTTATATTGTGAGGTAAATAGGTGGCTATTTGGCCCTTCTCATGCATGTTTGTGTAAGGTTCGGGTATATTTATCCTATATTAAGTTTATTTTTCATGATGATGATTAAGAATCTTATTTTTATGGCATATGAATCTCATTGAATTGCATCCCACATACTTAGTACATTCAAACGTACTAATGCATACTCTATGCCTACATGATATTACAATGTTAGGACTATAACACCTTTTTGCTCATCCTCCACATGGCTAGTTCGGTACTTTGGAGATAAGCTTTGGTGAGTCCTCAAGTTCGAAGACACTATCTATGTTACTTTTGTTATTTTGATACTTTTTTATGTTGAACACTTATTACTGTGAGGGTGAGTTCAGAAAGTGTCTTTGCCCCTGCTCGATTCCATGTTAGAGGTGTTGTTGGATATTATGATATATTTATGCTATGAGCTTGACTCTTTTATGCTTTTATAAATATCAAGACTTCCCTTAGTCCCGTTTCCCTTATTTATATCTCTTGTGTTGTTTATTTTACGTCTGCGACTAAGGATGTGTGAATGATATGCTAAGAGGCTCGTTTGGGGTCCCTTCGGGTTCCCTTTCGCCGTGTCACGTCAAGGCCCTAGGCTTGGGTTGTGACAAACTTGGTATTAGAGCACTAGGTTATTAATAGTCCTCGGAATCCAACACACCGCATTACTTAGAGTCTTATTCATAGTTGTGAAGCACGCCACAACTATCAATGGAAGGCTATGAGGCATTTTAGAAAATGTCTCACTTCTTCATGGTCTATATCATGATTTAGATGTAAGGTAAGGATTTTCCCCCTAAATAATATTGTTTGCTCCTCTACATCATACTGCTACAAAGACGAAGACTAAGGAGGGCCTGCACACTAGAGGAGGGTCCTGCCCACTAAGACCCTCTAAGGGAAGAGGCCACTCAAGTCGAGTTACAAAATGCCATCACTATGTTGGCGCATGCAATGACCTACCAATTGAACCAAGGGTTCCAAGACCGTTATGCTCCCACTCTTGCTTTTAGGGTGAGGAATTTCACAAGAATGAATCCACAGGAGTTCCATGGGTCCAAGACGGATGAGGATCCTAAAGAGTTTATAGATGAGGTGTACAAGGTGCTATCCATCATGTGTGTCAATTCAGAGGAGAATACGAAACTAGCAGGCTACCTACTAAAAGGTGTGGCTCAAATTTGGTTTGTGCAATGAAATATGGAGAGGGGAAATCATGATGTTATTCCTTAGGAGGAGTTCAAGGCCTCCTTTCTCAATCGATTCTTCCCAATTGAGTTGAGAGAGGCTAAAATGATGGAGTTCATGAATCTTAAGTAAGGTTGCATGAGTGTGAGGGAGTGTGCTCTCAACTTCAACAAGCACTCCAGGTATGCTCCACAATTAGTTGTCGAACCTAGATCAAGGATGAAAAAGTTTGTGTTGGAGGTGTCCAACTTGGTAAATGAAGAATGTCATAGTGCGATGCTTGTAAGTGATATGCATTTGTCTCGGCTCAAGAGCTATGCCAAACAACTTTAGGGAGAGAAGTTTAGGAAGAATAGAAGTGGGGAGTCCAAGAAGGCTCAATTTGAGGGCGACCAATTTTAACAAGGTCTTTAGTTTAAAGGCCAAGGATCCTCTAGTTCTCCAAACAAGAGGGTTGCTAAGGATGGATGCCTAACCCAAGGCCCCAAGGAGGTGATGATGGGGTGACCCATCCTAGATGCCCAAAATATGGGAGGAAATATGGTGGAACATGTTGGAGGAACACAAGTGCATGCTTTGGGTGTGGCGAGATGGGCCACAAAATTTTAGATTGTCCACATGCTCAAAATAAGAGTAAAGGTGGTCATGTTGATCAAGGGGCTCAAGCTGGCCAACAAGGGGGTGTTCCACAACATGATCGGTTCTATGCTTTTCAAGGGAGGCAAAGAGAGGATGAGGTGCCCGATTTTGTTACCAGTATATTAAAGGCTTTTAATTTTGATGTGTATGCATTGGTAGATCCTAATACTGCTATTTCTTTCATTATTCCTCTTGTTTCTAATAGGCTTCATGTGTCCCGAATTGTTATGTAAACCTTTTGGTGTCTATCCCCATTGATAAGTCTATTGTTGCTAGAAAAGTCTTTAGGGGTTGCCCCATGTTCTTATTACATAAAGTCTTGTCTAGTGACTTTGTTGAACTTGTCATGGTGGATTTTGAGATTATTCTTGGGGTGGATTGGTTACATGCATATCATGGTTCCATTGATTATACAGCCCGTAAAGTTAGATTTCAATTCCTTAAGAAGTCCGTACTTGAGTGGGAAAGTTGTAAAGTGATAGTTAAGGGTAGATTCATTTCTTGTCTTAAGGCCCAAATTGATCTCTAAGTGTTGTATTTACCATCTCGTAAGGGTTGAGGATGTTAAGTCTAAAAGCCTTCCTATTGAGTCAGTTCTGGTAGTCAATGAGTTTCTTGTGTCCTTCCCAATATTTTGAATTTGTGGTAATGTCTTTGTTGACGCTCAATTTTGACCCCTCCATATTATAAATTAATTATCAAGCTTCTTAAATTTTTGACAATTTGTATTGATATTTCAAAAGATATTCCAAAAGATTTTTAATTATTTTTGTTTAATTATGAATTAGTTTTCAGAAAAAATTAACTAGATAATAATTGAGTTAATTATTTCACTTAGTTAATTTTAAAGAAGCTCATTAATTAATCTAATTTAATTCATTGTGTATTTAAATTCAACTCCCGCGTTTTCTTGACCTCGCATGTTCCCCCTTTTGCCTTTTTTCTTTTTCCTTTTTCCTTTAACTTTTCTTTTTCTTTTTCACATGGAAACCACGTGTCTCTCCTTTTTCATTTTTTTCTCACCCTCACCAATTCCTCACGACATTTCACTCTTCTTTCTTCTTCTTCTTCTTCATTCAAAATCACCTCAACAAACAACAAAAAAATCACCCCAACGTTCAAATCCACATCACCCGACAACCCTCTAACAAATTTTGACTCTTCTTGATCAATTGATTTGTGAATTCAAAATTTGAATTCAAACTCACCCAAATTCCCAATTTTAATCTTGTTTTATTTTCCCATTTCAAACCCAAATCTCGCCTATAAATTCAACCTTTTCCCCAATGTTTAGGTCGGGATTCTTGACAAAAAAAGAGGAGATGGATTTTTGACCAAGGGGGAGGATTTTGGTCAGCTTCCTCTCCAAACTTCAAGTTTTTTTTGTACAGATTCTTTTTTTTTCTCATTCCAATTTTTTTTTAACAAAAAAAAAAACTTAAGAAACCTGTTTTAATTTTAGGAAATTATGGATATGTTGCGAAGGGTTTTCCATAATCACTTGTGGTTAAAGAGGAGTTGTCTTACTCATCTCGTCATCCAGTTCGTTGCCCCAAAAAAGGTAACACTTTTCTCAATTTTATCTTTACTAATATCAATTACTAGAAAGCATACTCCAATATTAATTTGTGTTCTTTCTTGTTATGGTGATGTCAATCCGATCAGTGTTGGACTCCATCCCTACATCTAGGGTCAGTTTTGGGTTATTTTGCGTGATAGAGAAGCTACATTACAAGTTTTTGCGCACTGAAACATCACTATATACACTGATATATATATCATATATACAGTGATATGATACAAAAAAGGGGCAGAAAATACAAGTTTTGGGCAGGAATGATTCAAGGTGGCTGAAATATTGGAAATACAAGTAGAAGAGAAGTTATATACATGGATATATGGTGTATTTATCTTGCTAAGATACAAGGATGGAAGGAGCAAAGAGCTCATTTCTTTAGCAAGCAGCAATAACGAGGAGTTAATGGGTCAAGTAGGCCCAATCATTAGAATTAAGACAGGGTTTGAATTTGGGCTTGTCAAACCCAATAGTTATTTTAATTGCTTTTTTGTGTTTTGTTATTTACTTTGAAGTATTTGTTTTTTGTCTAACTCTAGCGTTAAATTAGTAATTATTTATTTTTAGTCTAATTGATTCCCCAAGAGTCAAACCATTTATGTTAATTTTTGTTTTAAATATCTTTTTGAATATTTCGGTGTTAAAATCCCTTTCGAAAAATTAGACTTTCTAAAATTCCTTCAAAATAATGGTAAGTGTTTTTTCCTCTTAAAATGATCATGTTTCCTTCTTTTTACACTTAGCCATTTTTAGTAGATTTTATTCAAAGTTAGTCAACATTACCTAATCGTAGGACAACCGCATGGTAGTAGTCATTTCGAGTGCGTAAAACCTTCTTAAAGTGAAAATATGGACCCAAACCTTTTCTTTGGATTTTAAAAAGGATTTTTTCTGTTTAAGTCTTTTTAAAATGATTTAATGGTTTTCTTAATTTTTTCTAAAAATTAAGTGGCGACTCTGTTTAATTTTGAAAGTTTGGTTTATTCTTAATTTAATTAAGTAACAAATCAAATTTTTGAAACAAAGTCATTTTTTCAAATAACAAAAATGACGACTCTGTTAGAGAATTTCAATTAGGTTCTAACCACTCAATTACATTTTTTAACTAACTATTTGATTTGTAATATTTAATAATTTTAATTTTCTCATTTGCTTTATTTGTTTAAATTTGATATTAAATTGTCATTTGCATTTCATGTCATTTTCTATTATATCTTGTGTATTTGGGAGGATGGTTTTGCGAACCCGCAACTAGATTCCAAATAATTAACCCTTTTCAGAAAAAATGGCAATTCAGTGGTTCGTAATGCATCAAATGGTTGTCATGATTTCCAGCTCAGGTTGTTCGTCTGGGTTCTCGGTCTATTCAAAATTCACTCTTAGACACCTAGGATACAGCGAAGCCAAATCCCTACTTCTAAGTATTTGCCTAGGCCAACCCAATACCTAATGGGTATTGGGCCCATTAGAAAGACCACTTTGAGTCCAAAATGGCCTTCGGCCTAAATGGACGATCATACTTATGTGTTTTATATTTGAAGGATACATATGTTGTTTGGCGAACCTTTGTTCCCTGGGATTGGGAGTTCATTTTAATGTCTTAGTCAAAAGAATTACATTCAGAGTTGACGAGAAGTCCAAGAAGAAGAAATCTTCCACAAAGGTTTAGTTTAGGACTATACCACTGCATAGGATTGATTATTTTTGTATCCCTTTTCCATATAATGTATCCCCATTAAGTTTATTCATAAGGCTTGTATAAATATTTTGGGACAATGGGACATTTCAAATCCTTCAAATTGTTAGGTCCACCCTTGGCACAGAAAGAGTCACATATATGTTTAGGGCTCGCAATATCTATTTACGTGAAATATTGTATAATTATTTGTGTGATCATGTTGCTCTATTCGAAGACATTCTAGTCCACTCTTTTTTGAAAGTTCCTAG
Source organism: Solanum sejunctum (assembly GCA_025642045.1). Lineage (NCBI taxonomy): Eukaryota > Viridiplantae > Streptophyta > Magnoliopsida > Solanales > Solanaceae > Solanum > Solanum sejunctum. The sequence continues at coordinate 9,365 of JAOTQJ010095666.1, forward strand.
AACCCCCTAAGCACCAAAATCATGTCACTATCAAAAGTTTATCCAAACACTCTTCAAGTCTTGTGTTTCTCAACCAAATTTGAACTCCACTCTCAAAATTCTATATTTTACTCTCTCATCTGACAAAAGGTAAATTTTTTATTTTTTGAAAAAATATTTAAGCTAGTCGAACTATGTAGGGCCTGATTTCTCTCCCTCATGAGATATGTAGGCAGCCTTTCCAAGGATCGACCCCTCATTTTAGAAAAGCTTATTTTTCTTCCTTCATCCTTACAAAAGAATCATAGATTTTAGAATATGTGAGGGAACCTTGGTAAAATGTCTCCATGATTGGCAAATCTCAAATGAAATAGGCAAAATTTCGCCTATTTAATCACTTTCCTATATATGTGAGCTAGTACATCTTCGAGCAAAATAACTATTATGTGTTTTGTTTATTACAAACAGGGACTAGCACATTTATATTTTGAGTTATTTTTCTATATCAAGTAATTAGAACTGATTTGTGTTGAGGGAGCTGACAAAAACTTTATACTTCACGAAGTCTAGGGTCTCCAAAGATTTTTTCTTCAATTAAAGTTTTTAAAGGGCACAGAAAATGACTAAAAATAGTGAAAATGTTGGTTTGACCAATGTTTCTGCAAGGGGTCTAGTTATTATTAGACAAAATGAAGCAGTCGCGCTACTGATGCAACAGATGAGAACTGAGTTACAACATACTAGAGAGTCGAAGAATTTTGTTATCACTGGCGGTACTCTATTTCTAAGAGAAAGTAGGCCTCCACTTTATTCTCATTCTCTGTACCCTCCAGAAAACATCCCAAGTAATCCTCGTGTTACTCCAACCCAGAAATTACCTACCATTGACTTAAATGTCCCTAACCCGTGCCATATTAGCTTTTCGTATCAAACACTATCTTCTCCTCAAAATGTGAATCCCAATAGTTCTCGAAAATTGTCTATCACACATCATACCCCTATCCAAAATACCCAAAATCTATCTGTCATTCATCCCATGCTTATAAAGGCCACTTTTCATGAATCATACCTTTCTTATCCCACGTATATCAAATTCAATCATTATAAAGAAAAATAAAATGAGTGATTATCTCCATACCGTGTTGTCCCTGATTTTTATGCCAAGATCGTGACCTTAGCGATGCTAGATAGACCAACGACAAAGATGTTAGTCTTCGAGCGCAAACACAAGTTATCAAGAAATTATCAATTATTTCACTTACTAGGGTAGTGGGGTTGGACATTACCATCATATTTGGGTGAGAACCAATTGGTTGTTGCTATGGATGCTTGAGTTTGGATTCGGACAGAAGGAACGTCATAATGATGAATCGTGGAATAGGTATTAATATCTTTAAGTATGGATTTTATCTTAAATATCTGTATGGGGACTAACAACTTCATTACAAGCCAAAAGGAGCACATTGATATTGAAATCACAAGCATATGAATTAATGAGGTTTCAAAAAGTTTAGTTGTAAGGATGTAATTGGAATGTTAGTAAGAAAAGTGCATGCAGATAATTGGTTGAGTCACCAAATTTGGCTTGTATGACTTGGGGTTAGGTTGCCATATCAATTATAATTTCAGTTTTGTAGTAGGGCTTGGCCTTGTTACATTGTTGGCATATGGCAATATGGTAACACTTGTATAAACGGGGTTAAGAGATTGTTGGGTAAATATGAAAGAGAAGTCTATAAAAATTGGCTCCAGTGTGGGAATGGGTTTCTTTATTGCTTTTGATTCAGTGATTAGTATGACTTGGGTTGCTAATGAAGGACACGATAAGATATATGAGAAAGCGATTGATGATAAAATCGAGTATGCAATCTTTAGAGATCTTAAAGGTGTCAATTAATCATGATTGGGAAGGGAATTGATTGAAACATATGAATCAGTATCTAGGATTTCATGGTAAGTTTGCATTTGTGATGATTGATTTTGTCAAGATATAGATTAGTCAAGTAATGAGATGATTGATTATGTTGGATATCAAGCATTTTGAAGGGGTTTAAGTATGGCTTCGATTATAGACTCTGGTACCTTTGATGGTGAAAGGACTTAAGGAGATTGTATTTTACTAGTTGTGCAAAATAAACTACAATTTGTTGTGGAGTTTTTCTAAGAAATGATAATAATAAATGGGTTTGGAGCGGGTACATAAGCCTTGGACATCAAAGAGTTTGAGCATTTAGGATTGGCCGTGAGAATGGATTAAGTATTCAAACATCTTTGCAACTTTAGCGACAAATACAAGTTAAGAAAAGCGAATGAGATTAGACATCATATAGAGATCTAAGGTTTAGAGTTGTAAGTTACATGGATTATCGCTTTGAGTTTGTGTGGTAATGATGAGGCGGGCTGACTCACCATCGGGTTATGAAAAATTATCAACTACCTTTCAAAATGTTTAGTTT
>JAOTQJ010095677.1:0-11799 GCA_025642045.1 Solanum sejunctum
ATGAGGCCTTTTGGAAGATGCCCAAAAACAAATCCGTGAGGGCTTAGCCCAAAGCGGACAATATCATACTAATGTGGAGTTGGGTGCATGCGGTCCCTACATAAACAATGTACATGTGAGAAGTGAGAACCACCACCTTGTAAACAGGGCCAAATCCACCTTGACCAAGCCTGTTTGCGTCTGAGAAGTTGTCCGTAGCGACTAGTATGCTTTCCAAGTTGAAAAATGGGACATGGATCCGTTTCTTGTCATCTTCGGTTATCAAATATTTAGATGAACTTCCATCCTCTGACAAGTACTCTATCCCATCCGCCAAAATTATTTTCGTGGCTTCTCATGACATTACAAAGTAAGTTCAAAATTAGTAGCAAATTTACAATATAATTGTACACATATATGCATAAAAGCTTGTTCTATTTGTTACCTTTCCTTCTTGCCACCTTTTTTTTCTGGTAAATTACAAAGCAAATGATTATAATTCCAGCAGTCGTTAGACTGGCAGAAATAATCAGGGCTTTGAGATTCAAGGATGTCGCCTTCTCTCCCCTCGATGCTCCTTGTCCTGCATGCTCTGAAGCAAAAGAAATTGAAACTTGCTTAGGTGATTAAAATGAAGAATACAACTAAAAGGATTTGCGGGTGGTGATCCACACCTTGTTAGGTGTGCAAGCAGAGTTCGTCATTGATAGCTGGAAAGGAAAAGAAGCTACATATAAGGTGCAGTGGTACTATTTATGGTGTGAGATCTTTTGTGGAAAATTCTGTTAGCTTGGCTGAAAGTGGACAATATAACATCATATTAAAATTGTATTTGGGTTGTTTTAGCGCAACAATTGTTATCAAAGCCAATGTGTTGACGGAGAGTAAGGACATGGTTTTGTGTCTTTTTCCATCTGCAGGCGGATTTTCTACCTTTACCTGTAGCTTTGAAGCTCCACACAAATGAAGCCAGTGGTTTGGTGGCCGTCAATACTTGGTTGATGTGGGTGATACACAATGAATTTTAAAATCAACCATGATTACTCGATTGAGAGGGAGATTGGGTGTGTGTAAACAAAGTCCCATATGAAAGTAGAGAAGAAAAGAAACTGCACAAAATGTTGGATACTCTTAATAGTATGAGGCCTTTTGGACAGTATTACACTATGTTAAGACTACCTTTGGCCACTAGGTATGTTGTTGGCCTAAATGATGTTTTATTCCAACAACAAATGAAGAGCCAATGGTTCGGCGAGATGAGTATGAATATGGCAGAGTTGTGGCATGGGGCACGACTTAGTGCCTTTGCATGTCTGTGTGCCAATTTACCACCTTTAACCATAACTTTGGAAATACACACACAAAAAATAAGTTACTGGGCTTCACTGGCCATAAATTCTCAATTGATATGGGTGACATACAATTAATCTCCAAATAAACCCATAAGGTGATAAGTCATGTGAAATTTCGTTAGAAGTGGAGATAACTGGGTATGCTAATAAAGTCTCACATTGGTAGCTGAAAAAGGAAAATAAGTCATATAAGGTGAAGTGGTACTCTTAATGGTGTGAGGCATTTTGAGAAAAATCATGGGGGTTCGTTTTAAAGCAGACAATGTCACACCATGTTAAGAGTATCTTTGGACTGTTTAGCCTACAACCTGTTGAGGTTTTAATGAATTAAAATAGACATAGGCTACTGAAAATAACTTCGCAGTGGCATCTATTCAAGGTGAATAATGACCTTTATATAGACATCCAAGACTCTGTAGAACTGTAGTCGAGCATAAATTATAAAACAAGGAGTTGGTAATTTAACATACCTCTGGTACAATTTAGTGCTAAATCATCCCATTTGTAGGATTGATTGCATAGACACCTTCTCTGATCTTGTCCCTCCCTGATGTTGCAACTTGAATTTGGCCAATCCACACAATCTGCAGAAGTATTGCATGTAGGTTCTGGTGGTGGTTTCCACATGATCTGTATTTCATTTTTAAATCCACCAGAATTGAGGTTTTGGAATTTTCGTTCAGAGCATTGGTTTGTATGATGAAAGGGCAATGACTGATTGAGCCATACAACTTGAGTTTTGGTATCACATGAATTACCAACATTTTCTGCATGCACTAGTATTACAAATGTTCTGTTTTCCTTAACTATGTCAATTACAGGATACGAGTCATTCAGTGTCTGGAACCGTGTTTCTCCAGTTAAATCATCACAAGAGAAACTATGATACGAAGGATCCCCACAATTTGGTTGACTGCTCAATGGATAAGGTATGATGTTTGAGCCGCAAGGCTTGCAATTTCTCCTTGTTGGTGCTCCTGCAGAATGATAACTATAGATATTCTAGTCATGTGTACCAGACTACATAGGTTGTCCAACGAAGAAAAATGTCTATTTGATGAAAATTGATCTTGATTTTACTTAAAGAGTATTTATATAATGTATGGCCTTGCAAATTGTGAAAGGAAGTACCTATATCAGTAATTGCTACGCGGACAGAGAGGTTGAAGCCACCAGTGTAGTTCTCCTGAAGATTGTTAAGATCACTTGTCTAAAACCAGCAACGAGTTACAGTTCCCCTGCCAGAAGCTTCTCTCTGTGCTTTAGGAACTTCGATATATGAATATGCTAGGCACTTACATTGGTTTAGACACCCCTTTCTACAATCTTCTTCACATTTAGCCTCCGCATAGGGCATGTCAGGATCCTTAAATTTCATCAAGTGCATATTTAATAACGTGTCTGATTCGGACTTATTGTTGCAACTACTAACTGACTTTCTTGAACAACCATCAATATAATGACCATCCGTCCAATCGTCTGGAGAAGCAGGGTGAAATCCTGGCAAACACTTGCACAGAGACTTAAATCCTCTATTGCAAATTCCAAATTTCCCACAAGTTTCATCCTTATCGCATGAGCCTTGCGGTTCTGACCACATCTGGAACCACCCTCTACTCTTGTGATACCAGCCATATAATTGTATTTTCCCTGAGGAATTCATTACTAGCCTTGTGTAACGTAAGTCTGACACAGAAGAAATGTCATCAGAAGTACTATTCATACTCAAATTGGTTAACATTGACCTCACAAAAGAGGGCACTTCCCTGAAATCAAAGGGTTTAGTAGAAGCAGAGCCTTTCCACTGTTGGACCGTCTTTTTGAGTATGATGTACTCGGAGCTGCCTGGTTGCTTCAGCAGAAATGTGTAATTTCCAGTGGTGGGATCGTTTTGGGTAACTCTCCAAGCAGTCAACTTCAATGCATCTTCCATTTTCATAGCAGGAAGGAAGGTGTCAGTGGGGAAGTCAAAACTTTCCCACAATCTCTTTCCTGACAAATCATCAATTAAAACCAAGTTCCCTGAGTCATAAAGCTTTGCTCTACGCTTCGAAGAAGATGCACTAGCGAGGTCTGTTGAGAAATAAGAGTTCCTCCTTGAGTCCATCACTTTGAGATTACCATCAATATCAATGACAATAACCAAAAATTCATTTGATCTCGGAATTGGTTTGTCCCTATTGGCAACCCACACGATAGTCGTGGGACTCTCCCGGTACCATATGCCAACATAATTTCTAAATTCTCCATCCTCAGATGTAGTGTTAAAGAGTCCGAGCTCGAATACCTGTCCAGCTGACACAAGAGTTTTCCTTTTGTTGGATAGGATGTTCCTTGAAGTTATGATATCCCTAGAATCACATTTGAAGTGACTCAAATACAGCAAGAATACAAACAAGAAGACACTAGTAGACTGCATTGGATATAGAATATTGATATTCAGATTTGAACCAACAAGTCCTCAGAATAATATGTGGTGCTTATACTTCCTGTAAGGACTGCTCAAACTGGAATCAATAATTGAATATAATTCCAGTTCTATTGTGTTCCACATGTTAGGAGAAAAATATTGAATATAATTCCAGTTCTATTGTGTTCCACATGTTACACATGTTAAGGACAAAAATAAGGAATCATACAAAAATAAATATGCTACAATAATATAAAAAATGGGAAAATTACGATACCAAATATTTAACGTGATTCACCCGACACTTTTTTGGGCTACGTCCACGAATCAACACTTCTATTATATTTCTTCTACTATAAAAATAGTAGGCACAAGTGTACAATTTCCTCTCTACTATTATAAATAGTAGGCATTCAGAGAAAAATATCAAAAATAATGAAAACACTATTTCTTTTAGGAAAAAATATTTCCTAAGCACACACTCGATTTTTCTCATAGACTATTTTATTTTATAGTTTATGGTATAACTCACATAAGAAAATATTTATTTTCTCTCTGTGACTCTCTTTGTATTTTTTTTCTCTCTTTCTGTTGGTGTGTTAAATGAAGGATTGAAACCTTCTAGTTACAGGAGAAGTTCTTTTCCCACCTCTTCTTTTAACCAATCAAAGAAGAGGAAAAAAAACTCTTCTTACACGTTTACAGCCTGCAAATTGCAAGTTGCTGCAGCACGCACTTCTTGACCAAATTGTAAGGCAAAGGCAATCTGCCTTCCTTTTTAAATGGGTGTGGACCCTACAACTCTCCCCCTTCAGACCCATTTCCGGAAGGAGGTACTTCTATTCTTTCAGAGAGAGTTCATGTCGATAAATTTTTTGCACAATTTAAATTTATTTTTTATCACAACCTTAGTCAGCATATCTGAATGGGTGTGTACCCTACACCACAGCCTAGCCAGTAACGTTGTTTAGTATGGTCTACCATCTCAACAAAAATTGACAATTGGACCTAGGTTATATACACTGTAATTTCAATTTGGTCGACAAAGTTAATTGGTATCTATCATTGTTGATAGGAGGTGACAATTAGTCGAGTGCGCAAAAATGGGTCCAACACGAACCTTATAAAGAAAAAGAAAGAAAATAACACAAGAAACAAACGACCCCTCAACATTTTTGGACCAGTCATTCCTGATGGCCCAAGTGCTTGATAATCATTAACATAATACATACACACATATAAACTCTGGTAGTTCTCGAAATAACTCTAGTACAAGGTGCCTATTCTTTCTTTTTTTCTTTTTTGTCTTTTACATAGTAGGTCACTTTGAACAGGGAGGAGGTAGAGTTTTGGCTATTGATTTAGTCGAATTCTGATTTTTCGAGATTCAAATTATCTAAATTTTAATAGCATTTTAATTTACTTTTTAATCATATTGATTATATATAAATTTTTAATTGACTTTTGTATCATATCAGTGGAGTATACTCTCCTCATTTTATTGATTTCTTGGAAAAAATATCAAAATGGAACATGAAAATTGGAATTGTAAAGTTAAAATGGAACAATGTTGAGTTGGAATGTCAAAATAAAATTTAGAGACAAATTTAAAAAGTCTATATATGTGTTTGGCCAGAATCAAATCTCATTTCAACGCATATAGTAATAACCCATCTATAAATAAATCAATTTCTCAAACACAAATAGAAGACAAAGCACTTAAATGAAGGTGAACTTTCATAAAATATAGATAGAATGCAGAAACAAATAGAAAAAACTCAAAATTCAATTTTATTAATACAAGAGCATCTAAATTGAATTATATTTTGTCCCAAAATCACAAGACTATATAAACTAGCAAAATACAAATAAGTAAAATAAAGAAAATTAGACTTTTTGAAATAACAATTATCAGTTAAGTTGCATAACGACTTGAGAAATCAACCTAGCTCGTTATCGGGCCAGGTCAATTGTGATGGTCAACCCATTGTTGGAGCCAGTGGGTGGCTTGTATGAAGATGAAGATGTGGTGGCTGCTGTTGTGTTTCTCCTTGTGATAAAAGCTGGTTGATTAGGTGTTGGAAGAGACATGCTTTCACTTGCAAGCATAATTATCACATTTGACATGATTGGTCTATCACCTGGATCTTCTTGCACACATAGAAGTGCTATGTCTATGCACTTTAATACTTCAGTTTCATTGAATGAATCCACTAGACTTTGATCCATTAAGTCCAATGCCTTATTTTCCATCCACAGTTTCCAAGCCTGTAATTAATTATATTCGGCTTAATACATAGCGGACTTTTTAAGTTTTTAGAGTATTCCACTTACACATTTGAATTAAGTAATATTCTAATTGAACACCTCAACTATATATAAGTAAAATTTCTCGAGTTTTGATTCAATATTAATTTGCATATACTTTCATACGTCTATTAGGCAGTTAAATTAACCACATAAAAATATGTTATCTTATTTAATTTAATCATACGTATCAACTTCAAATAAAAAATATTTAGAGTTTTATGACTTATTGAGGCAAATGCATGTAGTTTAAAAGATATATATATATATATTTTATGTGGTTAACTTAACTACTTAGTAGTGAATGAGAACATACACACACACAAAAATCAAAATTTAAACTAAAAATGTATAATTGGAACAATTTATTAAGAGTTAAGATGTTTAATTGGAACAAGACTTAGTTTGAATATCTAAATAAAATATTCTGACAAATTCAAAGCGTTGATTCTTTACCAAAACCATTACAACAATAATATCAATAAGAAATTATATCTAGCAGGTAGAAAACAATAATGATTATGTTGTTGTGTTTACATAGAAAATAACACTATGCATATATGTCAAAATATTACTTTCATGAATATATATTAAGTAGTTTTTTTCTTCTATATATTATGTCAATCTTGACATTTGTATTTTCAAAAACTATCTAACTTTAAAATTTTGTTTTCCTTTAATTATAAATTCTGTTAATGGTTGAGCTCAGACGAGAGAGAAGAAGATGAACTGGGGAAATATTTTTCTTATTCTATTAAGAATGAAAAGTGTATAGTAATTATATATATTTACAATAAACTCCACTCTACTTACTGTGTGGCTGCACCATACAAGATTAGTACCACAATTAATCCTCAACTAATTAGCTAATTTTAACTAACTAAGAAACTAATTAGTTGGACAGTTAACTAATTAATCTACCAATTAACTAACTAGTTAATATCTCCAATATCTCCAATACTCCCCCTCAAGCTGGATATATTGAAAAGGTTCAATAATCCAAGTTTGGTTAGTAGGAAGTCATGTTGTGTTCTCCCTAATGCTTTGGTAAGCAAGTCGGCCTGCTGATCTTTGGTGTGATACAGATGGTCTTGATCAGCCCTTTCTGGATCTTTTCTCTAATAAAATGAATCTCGATGTGCTTCGTACGCTCATGAAACACTAGATTGGCAGTGATTTGTAATGCTGATTTGCTATCACAATAGAAGGAGGTTGGTTCCATCAGCTTCACACCCAGCTCTCTGAATAGACCAGCAACCCACACTACTTCAACTGTTAGTGCAGCCAAGCTCCTATATTCAGCTTCTATAGAGCTTCTAGATACTGTATTTTATTTCTTTGTTTCCAGGAAATGAGAGAATCTCCAAATTTTAAAATGAAACCAGTAACTGACCTTCTTGTGTTGGGACATGCAACCCAATCTGCATCACAGTACCACTTTAGATGAAATTCCTGATTGGAGCTCATGAGCAGCCCTTTTCCTGGCTCCAACTTGATATATCTAATTGCCCTTAAAGCAGCCTGCCAATGTGAGATTTTGGGCCTTCGCATGAACTGGCTTAGCAGCTGAACAACAAAGACTATGTCTGGCCTTATAATGGTGAGATAAAGTAGCTTGCTAAGCAATCTTTGATTTCTTGGAATGTCTTCATACAAAGCTTCTAGATCAAATTCTACACCAGTTAGCTTCTGATTACATTCTAGTGGTGTCATGTTGGGCTTAACATTTCCCAAACCTGCTTCAACTATCAATTCAAGTGCATACTTCCTCTGGTTCATCAGTATTCTTTTACTTGATCTCATATACTCAATACCCAGAAAATACTTGAGCTCCCCCAAGTCCTTGATCTTAAAGTGACTGTGCAGAACCTTTTTGGTCTCTTCTATCAGCCCTGCATCATTGCCTGTGATTAGTAGATCATCAACATACACCAAAACTATCACTAATCCACCATCCTTTTTCTTTGTGAACAGAGAGTAGTCTAGATGACTCTGTGAGTAGCCTTACCTCAATAATGCTTCAGTCAATTTGGCATTCCATTGCCTTGAGGCTTGCTTAAGTCCATATAAAGATTTCACCAGCTTGCATACAAGATTCTTACACTTTTCAGTAGTGTAGAACCCTTTAGATAGCTCCATATACACTTCTTCAAGCAAATCCCCCTGTAAGAATGCATTTAAAAATATCCATCTGAAAGATATTCCAGTTCTGAGAAGCAACTAATGCTACAATGGACCTGACTATTATCATCTTGACAACTGAAAAAATGTCTCTTAGTAGTCAATTCCCAGAGCTTGGTTGTACCCTTTGGCCACCAGTCTGGCTTTGAACCCAGCAATTTGTCCATCAGCTTTGTATTTGATCTTGAATACCCCCTTGCAGCCAACAATGTTCTTCTCCTCAGGTAATGTAACTATCTTTCAAGTTTCATTTTCTTCCAAGGCTTATACCTCTTGCTGCATAACATGTATCCACCTCTTGTCCTTGGCTGCTTTCTCAAATGTCTTTGGCTCAACCTCAGTGAAGAACATAGACAGGTAGGCACTGTACTTGGGAGATATATTGTCATAAGAAACATAGTTGCTCTAGAGATAGTGATGTGTTTTAGTTGGCTAAGTGACATATCCTTCATCCAAATGGGGGGATGAGAATTCCTGGTAGATTTTCTGATTGTAACCTCCTCAACTCTTCCAGTGGCACTATCCAGTTGAGTAGTAGGTCCTTCATCGGAGATATTTGCTGACATTGGTAGATCATCTGCAAAAATAGGCACAGGTAGTTCTTTATCTTTATCACAAATAGGAAGATTATCTGCTATTGTAATAGCCTCAACAGGAAATAGTGGCTTCTGTCTGTTGAGCACCTGCTTGAAAGGGAATACATCCTCTTTGAACATAACATCCCTGCTAATGACAAGTTTTCTCTGGAATAAACTATACAACAGATACCACTTTTAAGTTGGTGAATACCCCAACAGTACACAAGCCTCAGCTCTAGGAGAAAACTTATCTTGTTTGATTAGTTTGGTAGCATAACATAAGCATACTATAGTTTTTAAGTGATCAAGACCTGGTTTGTGACCATGAAATTGTTCATAAGGGGATTTTCCTTTCAAAATTGAGGTAGGGAGTCTATTAATTAGATATGTAGCTGACAGTACACATTCTCTCTAGAATTTGATAGGAATGTTACCTTGAAACCTGATTGCTCTAGCTACCTCAAGTATATGTCTGTGTTTCCTTTAAACCACCCCATTCTGTTGTGGAGTATATGGGCAACTATTTTCATGAACAATACCAAGAGATGTCAGCATATTGGAACACTCATTATTAAAGAATTCAGTACCATTATCAGTCTTTATCCTTTTAATATTCCTACTAAACTGAGTTTGCACTAAGGTCAAAAAAGATTTTAATATAGAAAACACTTCACCTTTCAGCTTCAGCAGATACAACCAACACATTCTTGAGTGATCATCAACTATAGTAAGGAAAAATCTAAATCCATTATGAGTAGTAATCTTGTAAGGTCCTCATACATCAAGATGAATCAAGTCAAAAACATCCAGTGCCCTAGATACAATCATGTGAAAAGGCAATCTAGTTTGTTTTGCAAGAGGACAAACAGAACACTTATTACAAGAACCATTATCATTGAAACTGCTATCTGTGAATAAATATTGTAGCACTTGGATAAAAGGGTAGCCTAATCTATTATGCCATAATAGCTTGTCTGAGCAGGAATCCTTTGTCATCAGCACTGTTTGATTCCTTTTGCTTTCCTCACATTGTGTTGCAGCAGGAAGATAGTATAATCCATCAACTTATTTACCAATCTCCTCTACCTTTCCATTGGAGAGGTCCTAAAGCACAAAGAACTCATAAAAAAAATTAACTGAGCAATTTAATTGCCTTGTTAATTTAGATACTGAAAGCAAGTTATGCTTGAATGTAAGAACCACCAATACATTTTCTAGTACACTACCATCCCCTATGCTGCAACAACCAGTGTCTGATACTTATGCACTCTCACCATTGGATAAATGCACAACTTGATTGACACAATGAGATGCATGACAAAGCTTATTTAGTTTGTATGTCATGTGACAAGTTGCACCTGAGTCGACTATCCACACTCTCTTTTCTTTCTCAACTTTGATTTGTGAACTATCACTATTTACAGACAAAGCATTGGATATGATAATCATACCTGCAATATTTGCCATGTTATCTAGTCCCTTGCTTGAACTTGCTTCTTCTTTCTTCAGCATGTGTAAAATCTTGCTATACTGCCTTGGAGTAAATATAGGTTGTGTGGACTCAATATTCCTTTCCTTCATCACATGAGCAACTGGAGCAAACTCATCCCCCAGTTCCATCATCTCATCTTTGGAGCTGGTCACATGATTCACTATGTTATGAGTTCTATGCACTTTATTGTTTTGTGCTATATTAGTTGATGCTGGTCCAATCTTCTTCTTGTACTTCCAATCAGTTGGATAGCCAACAAGCCTATAGTAGATATCCTTAGTGTGTCCATTCATCCTACAATGATCACAGAACAAATTCCAGTTCCTTTTCTGCTTATGGATATTGGAATTGCCTTGTTACCACCTCTTCCTGCATAATCATCTCCTTTACCTTTTCCATGATCAGATCCCTCTCCTGCATAGTAGTTACCCTTTGCAGCATACAGTGCCATAGAATTATTTACCTCTCCATGCATCTTTGATCCAATAGCCACGCGTTGACTTTCATCAGAAATTATCATTGCATAAGCTCTACTCACATTAGGCAGGGGATTCATCATAACAATCTGACTACGCGCATGACTGTATACTTCATTTAATCCCATCAAAAAAAGCAAATAGTCACAAGTATTGGATGTGATCAACATATGTTCTAGATTTCTCACAATTACAAGCAGGTGGAGGCACTAAAGCATCAAATTCATCCTACAACAGTGTCATCTTAGTGAAGTAATTTAAAACTGTCATATTACCTTGATTCAGTGTGCATATTTCTCGATGCAATTGATAGCTCCTAAATCCATCAACTTTGTCAAATCTTTCACTGAGATCAGCCTAAACCATTGCTGCATCTGTAGCATAAATAATTCCACTTAGCAGTTCCTTTGACACTGTGTTCATGATCCATGCAAGAACAAATATATTACATTTCTCCCATTGCTCTTCCAATTCAGACTTATATCGAGATTTTCTACATATTCCAAGAAAAATTCCCAATTTACTGTTAGCTCAGAGTGTAATCATCATCGATCTACTCCATAAGGAGTAATTTTCAGCTCCTGTAAGCTAAATCGAAATCAGTAAACTTCCAGGCATGTCAAACGGATGAAGATATAAAGGATGATTTCTATTTTTCTCCACTGCATCGAGTGTATTGGTCGAAGTTCCAATTGAAGAGGAACACACATCTGCCATCTCTGATTCCTTCGAACTCTGTCAACACCTCGATTGAAAGGCTCGTGAATCTGATCTTCTTAGATCAAATCCAAATCTATACCATGTTAATGGTTGAGCTCAGACGAGAGAGAAGAAGATGAATTGGGGGAATATTATTCTTATTCTATTGAGAATGAAAAGTGTACAGTAACTGTTATGCCGAAAAATGGCTTTTTTGAAAGAAAGAAAAAATAATTCAAAAATCAAAAATTGATTTAAACTCAATTAATTTGAGAAAAACCAATTCTCGAAATTCGAGAGGAAAACAGAGTCGCCACCTAATTTT
>JAOTQJ010095688.1:0-11799 GCA_025642045.1 Solanum sejunctum
ACCCACCTAGTGTTACTGACTGAACTATGGTAGTAATAAATTAATTAACAAGATTCAATTGATGTTTTTTGTCTAATCAACCAAAGTGGGCTAAGGGGAGGCTGTAATGGAAAAATAGGTAAGGATTAGTAATATCACACTGTGGGGATGGACCAAATCACATAGTGAAATTCGCTTCTCACCTAGGCCAAAGAGTTTGGTGAACTTAACTTACCATTCTGCATGCTATACATTAGAATAGAGTTCGATTATCTGGTAATACTGTGTTAGGGAATCATGGGGAACACCCTAGTTCCTCTTCATATTGATTTAATAATTGTTTTAGCTTATCATTACTATTCATAGTTATTATGGATCCCCCTTTTTTGGGGAGATAAGTTGGTTAATCAACTAGAATTGCAGTTAAATTCTTCTAAGTCTACCATATTCCATGTGGGTTTCACCATAACCTTAGTTAGGTTATATAGCTTGATAACAACTACTTTAGCCTAAAAAATAAGGTGTAACTTGGGTGACATCAAGATTTTTGTGCCATTGTCGGGGAATACAACTAAACTTATCTAACTCAAGTAATTTGAGGATTAATGATTGTTTCCCTTATTATAAATTTGTTGGTTGTTCTTTTCTATTTCAGCGTATAGGTATAGTATATTCCCATCATGCAAAGTTGAGGCATAACCTTGACTCCATTTGACCCAAAGATCTAGAGAAGACTAAGAAGGATGGCCTAAGATAATGAAAACAATATGCCAAATACAGCTCTGAACCAGAATTAGAATGAGAATACAAATAATGATAACCCAATCCTTTTGAGGACATACTCCACATTTTTAATGACGAAGCTTATCGGTGGAATCAATATGGGTTGAACCCTATGGCTATGGAGGTTACGGGAGCTATTGCATTACAACCATTATCGATTAACACAAAGTTTGTAGTTTTGAGTAGGTTACTTCAAATGCTGCAAACCATAGATTGTTCACAAGCCTACCATTAGAGGATCCGCATAGTCATCGACATAATTGAAACGCCCCAAAAAGTGCTCAAAAATATGCCTAAAAAATGCCCATAATTGTTATTTCCATATATCTCAAAATACATATGTTATATAAAAAATCTGACTTCATATTCGTGATCAGGGGGCAACATTGGTAGGAAATGGATATAACCCCAATTTTAGAGTAATCATAGCAAAATTTTATTTTCCAATAATTTTGTAAAACAGTAAGGTTCTACACTTCTAGTACAACTTGGCTAGGGCTCAAACCTGTGTATTTTGTTGCCCATTTTTCCTTTTACGGTCCAAGGCCTTGGGTCTTGGGCTTAAGCCTTCCTATGCATAAAAACACCTATACTTAGTCATTTTTCAACCCCATATCATTCAAGCATTCCCCAAAACCCACTCTAACTGTTAGCTAAATATTTCTTCCTAATTCAAGTGTCCCAAACTCATCTTTGGATCTCAAGATATTCATTTAAGCTTCAAGTTCTCATTCAATTCTTCTTCAAGGAAATCTCCAAATTTGAGGTGTGTGGGTTTCAACCATTGGGTCATTTCACCCATGGTGACCAACCTTCCTTTTATGTAAATTGCATTCTTCAAGTTGAATTACATATGAGTATCTCTTACTATGAATTTGATGATGAACTTTGCTGGTGTTTCATGAAATGTAAACTGTTTAAGTATGTTTTGAGTTATACTCTATGATTTATTATGAGTTTTGATGAGGGGTTTTAATGATCTTGCATGATGGTGTTAAAAAGTGTTGGTGGGTTGTTATACATTATGTTTTCTTATATGATTTAACTCTTGAATTGTATGATTTTGAACTAGCATTCCACACCCACCAAGTGATTGATAAAATATCTGGATATGGATTCTTAAGTTATTTGATGATCTATTATGTGGTTTTTAAGTCAAGAAACTTTATGATGATGAAATGAATATTTGTATGTGACGATTTTTCGAAAAGTATCTATGGTGTTGTAAGTTGACCACAACTTGTTGAGGGGTTGATATGGCTCAACCACCTTGTCCGAGGATGCTATTCCCGTACTACCATGTTGAGAGGTATACACCTTGATCGCCTTGTCAGGGTGTGGTAAGCCAATACTACCATGTGGAGGGGTAGATACCTCAATCGCCTTGTCAGGGGGTGGTAAGACCGTACTACCAATTGAGGGGTAGATACCTCAATTACCTTGTCGGTGGGTGGTATGCCCGTACTACCAATTGATGGGCAGATACCTCAATCTCCTTCCAAGGGGGTGGTATACCTTAGATTCCCTGTACTAGTTTGCTTGGTCTACGATGATGGTCTCTTCCTACACATGTAATATGTTCTATACTAGCACATTTTACTTCAAGCATTGATCATTCTTGCCATATTGTTAATACACTAATCCCTTACCAATGTTTATGCATTTTGACTATGTTGCCTATCTCTTGTTCGATTGCATCCTACATACTTAGTACATTTAAATATACTAACGCATAGTCTATACCTACATGATGTTACCATGTAAGAACTGGAGCTCATCGCGATCATCCTCTACGTGGATTGTTTTTGGACATCTTGAAGATTAGGTTTGGTGAGTCCTCAAGTTCAGGAACACTAGCTATGCTATTCTTGCGTATGCTATTCCTTTATGTTGAACTCTTGATATAATGTGGTGAGCCTAGAAAGTGGCTTGGCCCCCGCCTTATCTATGCTAGAGGTGTTGTTGAAAAAGTGATATAATTATGCTTGAGCTTTGACTCTTCTATATTTTATGCTATTAAAGACTTCCTTTAGTCCCCTTTTCCTTATTTGTACCCTCTTGATGTTGTTTAATCACTTCCGCGACTGAGGATGTGTAAATGATATGATAAAATGCTAGTTTGGAGCCCCTTTGGGTGAATTCATCATTTTACGTCTAGACCCTAGGCTTGGGTCTTGACAAACTTGGTATCAGAGTATTAGGTTATTAGTGGTCATTAGCATCCAACACACCACATCGATTAGAGTCTTGTTCATGGTTATGAAGTGCACCAGAATTATGAGCAAGAGGCTATGAGGCATTTTGGGAAATGTTTCCCTTCTTCTTGATCTAGTCATGCTATAGGAGTTATGATAAGGTTTTTCCCCTAATGAATAATCTTTGCTATGCTAGATCATACCTATTCCAAGAGGAAGAAGAGCTCATTCACATGAGGAGCAACCAGCCCCTCCCGCTACTCAAGCTCCTCAAAATAGGGGAGTGGCCCATGAAGAGTTCCTGGAAGCCATTACCATACTAGCCCATGTCATGACTAATCAAATCAACCAAGGGTCCCAAGCCCCTCATGTTCCTACTTCGGCTTCTAAGGTGAGGGATTTTACTATGATAAATGCACCAGAGTTCCTTGGGTCTAAAGTGGATGAGAATCCTCAAGAATTTATTGATGAGGTGTACAAAGTGTTATCTATTATAGGTATTATATCAGAGGAGAAAGCATAGTTGGTAGCCTACCAACTCAAAGGGGTGGCCAAAATATGGTTTACTCAATGGAAAGTGGAGTAAGGGAATAAAATTGTGATCCTTTAGGAGGAGTTGAAGGTGACATTTCTCAACTAGTTCTTCCCTATTAAGCTAAGGGAGGCCAAAATGATGGAATTCATCAATTTAAAGTAAGGGTTGATGAGTGTAAGGGAGTATGCCCTCAAGTTCAACCAACTCTCCAAATATAGTTCACAATTGGTTGGTCCACGATGAACAAGTTTGTGATGGGTGTGTCTGACTTAGTATATGAAGAATGTCATGCCGCCATATTTATAGGTGATATGGAATTGTCTCACCTCATGACTTATTCTAAATTATTAGAGGGGGGAACTTTGAAAAAGAGGAGAATGGGCCAAGAAGGCCCATTTTGAAGGTAGATTTCAAGGTCCAAAGGGTGGCAGTTTTATCAAGGCCAAGGGTCTTCCAATTATCCTAATAGAAGGTTTTCCAATGACAACCCAAGATTCCAAAGTGGTGGTGGTATAGTGCCTAATACTATGTGCCCTAGATGTGGTAGAGGCTATGATGGCCCATGTTTGAGGAATACCAATTCTTGCTATAGGTGTGGAGAAGTAGGTCATAAGATTATTGATTATCCTCGTAATTGCAATAAGGGTAGAGATCACTATTCACAATGCCAAGGTGCAAATGAAGGTCCTAGAGGAAAGGAAGGTCAACAAGGTGGTGCCCTAAAGCACAACTAGTTCTATGCTCTTCAAGCGAGACAAGGGGTAGATGAGGTGCCCAATATCATCACCAGTATGTTAAAAATCTTTCATTTTGATGTATATACATTTATAGATCGGGGTACCACTCTTTCTTTTGTTACTCCTTTTGTTGCCAAAAAATTCCATGTTAAACTCGAATTATTGGGTGAGCCATATGAGGTATCTACTCTTGTTGGTGCATCCATTGTTGCTAGAAAGGTCTATAGAGATTGTCATGTTTTCATTTTGCGTAAAATGTTGCCTTGTGATTTTATTGAGTTGGATATGGTAGATTTTGATGTCATTCTTTGGATGGATTGGTTGCATGCATATTATGCCTCTATTGATTGTAGAACCTGTAGGGTCAATTTCTAATTTCCTAATGAACTCATCCTTGAGTGGTAGGGTCATAACATGATGGTCAAGAGTAGGTTTATTTCTCGCATTAACACTCAAAAGTTGATTTCTAAGGGGTGTCTATACCATCTTGTGAGGGTTAGGGATGTTGATCCAAAGTCCTTTCCATAGAGTTGGTTCCAATGGTTAATGAATTTATTTATGTCTTTCCTAGCGATCTTCTCGGTGTTCCTCCCAAAAGGGAAATAAATTTTTGTATAGACCTCCTTCCTGATATTCAACCCATTTCTATTCCCCTTTACCATTTGGCCCTAGTGGAGCTGAAGGAGCAATTGGGGGATTTGTTGGGGAAGGATTTTATTAGGCATGGCAAATCACCTTTGGGTGCACCAGTGTTGTTTGTGAAGAAGAAGGATGGTACATATAGAATGTGCATTGATTAGGGTCAACTTCACAGGGTCAGCATAAAGAATAAGTACCCTCTACCAAGGATTGATAGTCTTTTTGACCAACTTCAAGGGGCTAGTGTCTTCTCTGAGATTGATCTTCGATCCAAGTATTACCAAGTGAAAGTGAGAGAGTGTGACATTCCCAAGACGACCTTCTGGACTAGGTATAGGCACTATGAGTTTATAGTTGTCTTTTGAGTTGACCAATATACCAGCTATCTTGGTGGATCTTATGAATAGGGTCTTTAAACCCTACCTTGATTTGTTTCTGGTGGTATTTATTTATGATATCTTGATATATTCCCATAGTGAGGAGGATCATGTGTATCACTTGAGGGTAGTGTTGCAAATCTTGAGGGAGGAAAAGTTGTATACTAAGTATGAAAATGTGAGTTTTGGTTGAAAGAGGTTGCTTTTCTAGGTCATGTGGTATCGGGTGATGGTATTAAGGTGGATCATAAGAGGACAAAAGTAATTAGAAATAGGCCTAGGCCTTTGACTCCATCGGACATTAGAAGTTTCTTAGGTTTGGCGGGTTACTACTAGAGATTTGTTAGTAGTTTCTCTTTTATTGCTTCTCCTATCACTAAGTTGACCCAACAAAATGCAAAATTTGTGTAGACCAATGAGTGTGAAATGAGTTTCCAAACTTTGAAAGATAAGCTTGTCTCCGCTCCTATCTTGTCTCTACTGGAAGGATTAGAAGGGTTTGTTGTGTATTGTGATGCCTGAAGAATTAGTTAGGGTTGTGTTTCAATGCAAAATGTAAGGTGATAGCTTATGTCTCCAGACAACTTAAGGTGCATGAAAAGAATTATCCTACCCATAATCTTGGATTAGAGGCCGTGGTATTTGCTTTGAAGATTTGGCATCATAACTTGTATGATGTTCATGTTGATATGTTTATCGATCATAAGAGTCTCCAATATGTGTTCACCCAAAAAGATCTCAACTTGATATAACGAAGGTTGTTAGAGCTCCTCAAAGATTATAATATAAGTGTGCATTATTACCATGGTAAGGTTAGTGTTGTGGCCAATGCTCTATGTAGGGTGTCTATTGGTAGTCTATACCATGTTGATGATAGTGGCAAAGAAGTGGCTAGGGAGGTCCATCGGTTGGATAGATTGGGGGTTAGGTTGGAAGAGGTTGATAATGATAGGCTTGTGGTTGTTGATGGTTCTAAATCATCTTTGGTTGAGGACGTAATGGCAAAGCAAGATCTTGACCCTGCCTTGTTAGAGTTGAAGGCCTTTGTGAGAGATGGTAAGGTGGAGGTTTTCTCTAAAGGGGGAGATGGTTCCCTTAATTACCAAGGTAGATTGTGTGTGCCTAGTGTTGATGACTTGAGAAAGAAGATTTTAGATGAGGCTTATAGTTCGTACTGTTCTATTCACCCCAATTCTACAAAGATATATAGAGATTTGAGAGAAGTATTTTGGTGGGGTGGTATGAAAAGAGACACTACTAAGTATGTATTCGGATGTCATAATTGCCAACAAGTTAAAGTCGAGCATCAAAGGCCTGGTGGCCTAGCCCAAGAGATAAATATTCCTACTTTGAAGTGGGAGGAAATTAACATGGATTTTGTGGTTGGGTTTCCTAAGACTAGAAATCATTTTGATTCTATTTGGGTTGTAGTTGATAGAATGACAAACTCGGCTCATTTTTTATCTGTTAAGACTACTTATGGTGCCGAATATTATGCCAAATTGTACATTTATGGGTTGGTTAGATTGCATGGGGTTGTCTATCAGATCATATCATGGTACTCAATTCACTTCTCACTTTTGGAGGTCCTTCCAAAGAGGTCTTAGTATAAAGGTAAAGCTTAGTACAACCTTTCACCGCCAAATGGATGGCCAAGCCAAAAAAACTATCCAGAATCTTATGGATATACTTAGAGCTTGCGTTTTGGAGTTTAAGGGTAGTTGGGAT
Source organism: Solanum sejunctum (assembly GCA_025642045.1). Taxonomy (NCBI): domain Eukaryota; kingdom Viridiplantae; phylum Streptophyta; class Magnoliopsida; order Solanales; family Solanaceae; genus Solanum; species Solanum sejunctum. The sequence continues at coordinate 6,974 of JAOTQJ010095688.1, forward strand.
GAAGACATTCCACTCAATTTGTTTACAATAATAGCTATCATTCAAGCATTGGTATGTCTCCTCTTGAGGGTCTCTATGGTAGACATTGTAGGTCCCCGGCTAGATGGCTTGAGGTGGGGAAGATGGCTTTATTAGGCCTGGATTTTGTTACGGAGGCTATGGAGAAGGTGAGGATGATAAGCGAAAGACTGAAAACAGCCCAAAGTAGACAAAATCCTATGCCGATGTGAGGAGAAGGGATATTGAATTTAAGATTGGTGAGTGGGTCTCTTTGAAGGTCTCACCCAAGAAGGGTATGGTTCATTTTTATAGAAAAGGTAAATTGATTCCAAGATTTATGGGTCCCTATAGAGAGGTGAGGAGGATCAGTAAGGTGGCCTATGAGGTTGAGTTTCACAATGATATGAACATGGTCCATCCAGTTTTCCATGTGTCTATGTTGAGAAAGTGTGTGGGTGACCCAAGTGCTATTGTGCCTTTGGATATTGAGGGTATTGAAGACAATTTGACTTATAAAGAGGTCCCAGTCAAAATTTTGGATAGACAAGTGAAGAGGTTGTGGAACAAGGATGTAGCTTCTGTCAAGGTTCTTTGGAGAAACCAATAAGTAGAAAGTGCCAAATGGGAAGCTGAGGTAGACATGCAAAAGCGATATCCCTATCTCTTCCATTCCACTCAATCCTAAGGTATTGATTTAAGTCCCCTATATGATTTCAAGCCTTAAGTTTCAGCCCTTATGTTATTTGCATGCATTCATGATTATGTTGGCAAGTTTAGAGTGATTTTTGACGTTTATGCTGAGATTTTTCAAATGATGTTTAAATGAATTGTTGCATTCACATGTTGGGCTAAAATATCTTTATACTCCTTTTATATACGTTTCTCTGACATTCGGGGATGAATTTTCCCAAGGGGCAAATGTTAAAATGCCCCAAAAGTGCCCAAAAATGTGCCTCAGAAATGGACATAATCATAATTTCCATGTATCTTAAAATTCGTGCATAACAACAAAAATTTGACTTCATATTCATGATCAGGGGACAAAATTGAATGGGAAATGAGTATAACCCAAATATTAGAGCATCCGTAGCAAAATTTTGTTTCCCAATAATTTTGCAAAACAACAAGGTTCCGCGCCCCTAGCACGATGCGGCCAGGGCGCAGACCTGTATATTTTGTTGCCAGTTTTTTCCATTTCGGTCCAAGGCCTTAGGGTCTTAGCCTAAGCCTTTCTAAGTCTAAAAACACCTATACTTAGTCATTTTTAACCCCATATCATTCAAGACATTCTCCAAAACCCTCTGTAACACTTAGCCAAATATTTCATCAAATTCAGGTGTCCCAAACTCATCTCCAAATCTCGTGAAATTCATTCAAGCTTCATGTCTTATTCAGTGCTTCTTTAAGGAAATCTCCGAATTGGAGGTATGTGGTTTTGAACCATTGGGTCATTTCACCCATGGAGCCCAAGCTTCCTTTTTATGTAAATTGTATGTTTTCAAGTTGAATTACCGATGCGTATCTCTTACTAAGAATTTGATTATAAACTATATATATGAGGTTTCATGAAATGTGAACTGTTTAGGCATGTTTTGAGTTATGAATCTATAATCTACTGTGAGATTTGATGAGGGATTTCAATGTATCTTGCATCAAGGTATGGCCAAGTGTTGGTGGGTTGCTTTATAATAATGTTTTCTCATATGATTTCACTCTTGAATTGTATCATTTTAACTAGCATTGCACACCTACAAAGTGTTTGATAAAAATGTCTGGTTATAGATTCTTGAGTTATTGATGATATATTATATGGTTTATAAGTCAAGTGATTTTATGATGATGAAAGGAATGTTTCAATGTGATGATTTCATGAAAAGTATATATGGTATTGCAAGTTGACCAACCTTGTTAAGGGGGTGATATAGCTCAACCACCTTGTTGGGGGGTGTTATGCCCGTACTACCATGTGGAGGGGTACATACCTTAATCACCTTGTTGGTGGGTGGTAAGCTCATGCTACCATGTGGAGGGGTAGATACCTGAATCGCCTTGTTGGGCCTGGTAAGCCTATACTACCAATTGAGGGGTAGATACCTCAATCGCCTTGTCGAGAGGGGTGGTGGTATGCCTGTACTACCAATTGAGGGGTAGATACCTCAATTGACTTCCTAAGGGATGGTATGCCTTGGATTCCAAGTACCTATTTGCTTGGTATACGATGATGGTCTATTCCTACCATGTAATATGTTATTTACAAGAATATTTTACTTCAAGCATTGATCATGCATGCCATATGGTTAATATACTTATCCTACATACTTAGTACATTCAAATGTACTAATGCATTCTCTATGCCTATATGAAGTTACTATGTGGGCCCAAACATTTCATGTGTAAAAATACCTATACTTAGCAATATTTCAATACCATCTCATACAAGACATTCCCCAATACTCTCTAAAACACTTAGACAAATATTTTACAAAAATTTAAGTGCCAAAATCTCATTCCGGATCTTAAGGAATTCACTCAAGCTTCAAATCTCCATCTAAATCTTCCTCAAGGAGTTCTCAAAAGTTAAGGTATGTAGGTTTCAACCATTGAGTCCTTTCACCCATGGTGCCCAAGCTTCCGTTTTTCTAAATTTCATATTTCTAGGATGATTTACTTATGGGTCTTACTTACTATGAATTTGACTACAAACTATGTTTGAGTTTCATAAAAGTAGTCCCTTAGCCCCGTATTCCCTTTTCTCTATCTATTATAGTTATATAATTGATTCTACGACCAAGGGTAAGTATTGATATACTAAGAGGCTTGTTTGGGGTTCCTCCTAGTTTCTCATTCGCTATGTCATGTCTAGGCCCTAGATCTGAGTTGTGACAATCATCTTCAGCACTGGACCAGATTACTCATCCGTGGGTTATAAAGGGGATGGAGACTATATATAATAAGGGTTTGCAGCTAAAGGGTCAAGGCGATTACTCATCGATTGATTTACGAGGAGCCATAATTGATTGCTAATGGACTAAACCATGTCCTATGACTGGAGGACAAAATAACATGACATGGGCTCAAGTGGTTGACAAATAAGGTTGGACAATATGCCCCGCTTATGGTGCTAAAATTCTATGTAGCTTACACAGCCACAACTATTTATGATCTCCCCAAGAGAAAGACAACTCTCACGCAGCCGACATTGAGAGAAGTATTAGTGAGAGGATGGGTGTCAATAATTCAGAAAAGATAATCTATCATAGGTCGGGGTAGGCCAGAAATCTACTATTTACGAAGTATCTAGTAAAAAAAGATATCACTGCTGAGATGTGTGGCCAGCCATATTGCTGAGCAGGGTCCACAACCTGCTTGGATCACCACCCTTACGAAACATATTATTAAGGCTTCCATGTCTTTTCCTGCCAAGTTTTGATGGATGATTGTCAGATCTCGTATCCGGCCTACATTAGTCGCCAACAAACTCATGCCGAATTAAGCGATACTAATGGCCAGCATCTTAGTTAGCTATGAGATTGATGAGCCCAAATGATAGCGGAGCAGATTTATGAGTCATGGTTCAAGAGGTCCACTTCAATTCCATTTTTGATCTTGATTAGCCCACTCTGCATCGTGTCAAAATTACTGATATTGCATCATCATTAACACTATTACTCCTAGCCTGATTAAGGCTAATGAGAACCTCGTGGCACTTCAGAAGACACAACCTCCTCCTATGCCTGATACATTAGCTCTAGAGCCACCATAGGAGGGTTTGATGGCTGCCCCCACTACCACTTTAGCTGCTATGACTGATGAGAGACACCAACAACCCAAGGTAATTGATATTGAGCGGGGTCCTACTTTAGCTACTCCTACACCAGAAGCTTCTATATCACAAGTTTCCATACTGTGCATGGTTCATGTGTCCACAATAGCTTTTCAGGCCATGGTGTAGATGTTATCATGGGCCAAGGCTCAGTTTTCTTAGCTCATGCAGTAGCTTAGGCCATGGATCCAGCAGAAAGTTGCAGACTCAGAGGCTCGATGCAAGGCATTCACCATTTCTATAGTTGAGGAGCATATTACTATGGTGAATGCCCACATTGATGCCTTTAAGGAATGACTATAGAAGAGCTAGCCAAGGCCTAGCCATAAGACTTGTCAACAATTGATTAGGAGATATCAAAGCTTAAGGCTGACTTGACTTCTTCATTAGCAGCTCTAGTTACAGTTTGAGAGGATTCACCTTCGGAGCTGCTATTTGATCTTTTTGGTTTGAAGGATCACACACAACCTTTCCATATGAAGAGACCCCTTATTGAGGATGATGACACCGAGGAGAGATGTGTGCATCAAAAGACCTCCGTGACTGATTAGAAAAAGGTAGAGGATGAGTTTGGGCCAGTCTTAAGGATTTTAATAGAAGCAGAAGAGTAGAGACAAGCCCAGGAGAAGGATAGATTGATGGGTATTGGCTTACCTAGTGCGGCTACTATGCAGACTACCCCGTTGGAGGAAGATGATCAGAGACAGACCAGGTCTTGTGCTTAGGCACCAAGATATGTTTGTTTTTTGTCCCCTTGTATTTATTTTGATTTTGATATTATACATTGAGGACAATGTACAAATTTTTCGATGGGGGTGTCAGTAGTTATGGACTAGGGTGAAGTCTGAGTAGCTTTTAGTCCATAACAACCCCAAATTTTGATCAAGAGGTTTTCTTACATGTGTTATTTTTCATCGTAGTTATTTAATTTTTGTTGAACAAGCATGTTTAGGATGTCTTAGATGATATTTGTAGTATATAGTAGTTGAACTTATGGCATACC